>LPNX010539407.1:1487714-1527112 GCA_001517045.1 Pseudotsuga menziesii | reverse complement strand
GATGCTTCCTTATGCATTCGATTTGCTCATGTATTCTATATATTCAGAAGCCTATGTTATTATAGGGTTGGCTATTGTACACTCAGTTAATACAATTTAGCGTTACAGCTCCATATTCAGTCTCCATTGTTGATAATTTTGCATGATCAATTGTTAATTGTTGTGAGTGTATTCAATCTATTGCAGGCCTAAATTTCTACAGAATATTGTTCTGGCTTGAAATAAGGATGATTATAATTACTTAATGACGAAATGGTTTGAACTTACTGGCCAAATTCTGCAAGTATGCTGGTTACAATTAAGGTGGCTGTGGTATATTTTCATGTGAAGGCAGACTGTTTGCACTTGTTTGTGCTAGCGGTTCCATTCAATTATTAATACAAGTTCTCGATAGCAAGATTTGTTCAATTGCATCCGCAGGTGAACCTGAATACGGAAATTAAAGCCCATGTATACAGAAGCATGGAAGTGGAAACATCTATCCAATCTCAGGTAATATTAGGGATGGCATGGATAGAAGGAAGAGCATTAATTTTGTCTGGAAGGGCATTCTTTCATGCTCTTATTGTTGCATTTCCTAATAATCCAGACAAAATTAATTCTCTTCATTCTCTTATTGTTGCTCTTCTTAATAATCCAGATATTTTTATGTAGTTTGGTTGGTTGCTTTGTTAGAGTCACACCTCCATAATTTGCCTTGAATCTATGTTGAAGAAAATTTGTTAGTTTGAAGACTAAATTTGAAATTGCTCATAATGTTACTGGTGTTTAGTTATTCGGATCATATTTTTTAGCTGACTTTGCTTCTCCATCTTTTTGTTTGTCTTCTGACCAACTTGCTTGTTTGTCACAACCCTCGATTTTTTTTCTTTTCCCCGTAGATGATAAAGAATTTGTTTGCGTAAAACTTAGCTAGGAACTTGGTGACGAGGTAGACATCTGAATTGGAAATACAATCTTCGACTGAAAGGTGGCCTATTTTGACATCAAGAATTTATGCTTTAAATGCTCACAAGTTCATTCGATAAATGGATGCCAGCTCGACTCGTCCATTCCTCTTGTTAAATTCATATTGTTTTTAAACTAAAAAGATTAACAGTATGCATTGAAGATTCCAAATCAATTTTGTTTTTGAAGTTGTACAATCTCCTAGATACCAAAATGGTGCTTGGATAAAAAGTCTGTGATGGAAAGAAGCATTTATAAATGGTGTAAGTTTCATTTTTGAATCCTTCTTGGGGAAAACACACTACTGTTTGAGATTGGTACAAATAAACCCTCTCTTATTTGTTTTGACATCATGTGATACATTTTAATTCCTAATAAAGTGATTTGCCTAAGGGCGCCTATCAAGTGTCACCCTTTCTTGTGTTTAGTTTTTTTTCCTTAGGTAGAAATATAAAGGGGTATAAAAAATGTAAATGAAAAAATGATACATGCAATATATAGGGAAAATAGGGGTTTTTTAAAATCGGCAAGGCATATTGGGAGGGGGTTAAAAAAAATGATTTTGGGAGGTATTTTTCAATATTTTTTGAAAATAGGGGTATTGTTTCATATGCCACGAATGAACGTGCTATGGCATGGTTTCACTAAGTGAATACCCCGTGCATACAAGTTGATGATTAAATATGCATATGTGAAACAAGTTAATTTGATGTAACTAACAACAAAGAGTACAACATGTGCAATTGTATACTTACGATTCCTCTGCCGACCTCCAGGGTGAGGAATGGCCACAGATCTGCCAGTGCTCTGCCTTTGGTGAATCGAAGAACCCTGCTGTAGATATGCATTTGCATGAAATAAGGCATAATAAATGCAGTCAGCATATAATATAAGATAAATGATAAATATGTTAATAGTAAATATGTATATTTGAGATAATTAATATATCATCACATGGTGCAAATTAATAATGGGAAAGAGATCATGAGTGTGAGCACAATCAATAAGGAAATGACACTTGCAAAGGCTATTTTCATATATAGTTGAGCTTGATCATTCATGTCATGTGTGTGAATGCAAAAGTGTTATTGGGACTCATGGTTTTCGCTTAGTTCGAAGCTCTAACTTTTCATCCCAATCTAGTAACAGTCTCTAACTTTTCATTTCATTTTTTTAAACTTTACCTATACACATAATTTATGTCGATATCATTTTTTTCCACTAGGTACAATTCAACCATTCCATCAAGGATATTATGAAAAGATACATCAATATGTTCAACATGTTGATTTTTTCCACTAGGTACAAGTCAGTCATGCCATGTGCTTTAGTCTTGTTTTGGTCTACATAGGGAATGTTGGTTGCTTCTGGATTGTTGTTGGTGGAATGTATGTTTTTTATAAGAGGCTATCCTGATCCTATGATATTGTCCTATGTAACTTTGATTCACGCTTGAATAACAAGTTTCATGTTTTATTTATTTTTATTTTTTCTGTTGAAGTACAAGAAAAACCACAATACTTAGATTTGAGTTTCCTTAAAACAAAAAGATATAGTTCCACTTCTCTATAAGTTCAAATCAAAACTTATATATTTTATTAATATTTTCATTTTTTTTGAAAAATCTTTAAACTATTAATTTAATTTTCTAAAATTTAAAATATAAATTTATATATTTCATTAACTCTTTCATAAACATTTAAAAAAATATAATTTTAAACTAATTTTTAAAATTATAATTATGTAAATTTTCCATCCATTTAAAAAAAATTAAATTACAATTCTAGTTTTCCATAATTTACTATTAAATTACTATTTTACTAGTGTAGTTATTTAATATATTTTACTATTATTTTAAAATATTCTAAATTTATAATTTATAATTTTCAAAATGTTGAATATAAATCTATATATTTTTTCTATAAAACATAAAAAATATAATTTTATCTTAAATTATGGATTTCTTTTAATTTTATATTCTTTAAAAAAAAATTAAATCATGAATTTCTATTAATTTTTTAATTTGATTTTTTTTCAAATTTACACACTTATTTATTAATATTTTTTCCTTAAAAAATAGATTCACATTTTCATCATACTTTTATTTGAGCTTAAAAAAACTAAAATACGTTAGTACACTTTTCAATAAACTAAAATCAAAATAGGTTAACTAATAAGTCAAAACATACATATCNTATATATTTGAATACATATATAAATATTTAAAGTAAAATATATAGGTTGTTTAGATAAATGCCTATGTCGGTTTAAGGTTCATGATTGTCTTGCGTCTAGGGTTTGGATTTTTTCCAATCCTCTGTGTATTCTCGAAGGATTGAAAAAAACTAGGCATCATTTTTGCTTGCCCGACACACATTTCAAAATTAAACCGGCAACACAAACGTTGTCGGTTGATAGAAATATTTATACACACTATAAATTTTAATTTTGAATTTTTTCAATCCTCCATGTATTCTTGGAGGATTGAAAAATTTTGGGCAGCATCTCTGCTTGTCAGGCACACATTTAAAAATTAAACCGGCAACATAAACCCTACCGGTTGACAAAATATATATAAAAGAAAAAAATAAATTTTAAATAAATAACAAATTTCAATTACAATTTTATAAAAATCTGGCTGTATTTCTGCTTGCCAGCACACATTGCAAACATATAAGACCAAAAAACTAACCTAAAACATCTATTATAATGAATTTTTTCAATTTTAACCTAACATTTTAAAACTTAAAAAAAGGAAAAAATCCTTTTAAATTTCAAAAAACAAGGTTTGGGTGTTACCTCTCTGCTTCAACATCGTGGTGAAAGGTAGGGGTGGGCGTGGAAGTCTCTAAGGATGCAGCATCTCGGTCGAGGTCTCTGGGGAGGCAGCTGCTTGGTCGAGGTATCTTCTTGCTCGATCAAGGGTCTTTTGTGCACAAAATGACAAAATGGCCTCGGCTTACCGCGACCTTTTTTATAATATTTTTAACAGGAACCTCGATCGAGGTCCAAAGATTGATCAAGGATTTAGTTAACTCTCAATCGAGCTAGTGGTAAACCCTCGATCGAGATATCAATACCTTGATCAAGGGTTTACCGCTAACTTGATCGAGGTATTAAGACCTCGATTGAGGGTGCAGTTTTTGCTTTTTGTCGAAATTGCCTTGCTAAAAATTGTAACCCACCTCCATGGATGCACCCATCACAAGTTTGGCTCTTCTGATAATGGAATCATCATGGAGTATAGGATGAATTAGGGAAAAGGATATGGATAATGGGTTTTTCATCTTTGCAAGTATAGTGTGTTAGGGACCTAAAAGTGTTAGGGTTGGAGCTAGTTTTAGGGTTAACGTTGCTAAATTCTATAAATACATGTTTCTTGTTAAATATTTGTTCAATGGATAGGTCATGGAGAAAATATGCATCTAGTTAAGTGATCGCAAACATACCTAATTTGATAAGAAAAATAGATATTAACTTAATTACAAGTAGTCATTCAATATCTTTGATTTTAAGTTGGAGAATAGTCTTGGCGAAAACATAAAAGAAACGTTGGATAGATTTATCTAGGGCTAGATGAAACTATAACTAGATTCACACTAGGTTAGATAAATAACCTAGTGAAAAAAAATGCTTTCCAAGGCCTAAAACAAGGTTTCCGATGTATTTATGATTGTAGGAGTATTTATAGTGGTATATTCTTCATTTCACTTTACATATATGATATACATATATATAATCTTAGCAATACTACCACTACAATATACCAAGTCATTCTAAAATTCTTCCTACAGGGAGGCATGGTTCTTTAGTCATAGTTGGGCATGTTTAGAAGTAGGTAGTGAAGCTCTATATCAATAAATTAAAAAAACTATATAGGTTTCCAATAGACATAGGTAATGAAATTTTTGTGTGGATCTAGAAAGTGTTTGTGGAGACTGTATATTGCGATCTAAGGGATTTAGTTATAGCATTGGACAATTCTTAGACCACACTTTGCAAAATAAGTTGTACATCCTCAAAGGTTTACGAAATGTGAGGATCCATTTAGAGAGAGAGAAGGGGACAATGTGTAATATTTAAAATTGAAACCCTATGTGATGCATCTCATTAGGGTTTCTTGTAAGAATGGATGGTTTAAATATTTTTATGGTGATGCATCTCTGGGAAAGGTGATGCATCACAAGTAAAAGAGTTGGTATGGATGGAAGCCACGCTAATCCATAAACAAGGGTGACATAACACAATAGGACGTCTTGGGGTGGGGGAAAATGTTTATAAATTTTAACAAGTAATATATATGGGGATACATTTATCTTGAATAATAAGTGTGCTACACAATATTTCAATGGGTGGAGGAAATGACAAAGAAAATCAATTGAAGAAGGTAGACGGGTGGATAATGGTCAATACAAAACCAAAAGACCATGAGATATTAGTTGAGGAAGAGAAATAGATGAGGTATAGTGGTAGGGATGCTTCTACATAATACTAATGTATAAATGAGAAAGATAAATTCAAGATGTTATTGCTTTGCAACCAAAAGGTCCAAGACATATTAGTTGAGGAAGAGAAATAGATGATGTATAATGCTAGGGAGGCTTCTAGAAAATACTAATGTATAAATGAGAAGGACAAATTCAAGATGTTATTGCTTTGCAACCAAATGATAAGAAAATACTTATTTAAAAAAATATATAAATACCCCCTACCCATAAAAATGTAGCTTATATAAATAAGAGATAAACCAATTTTATTAATGAGGAAAATTTCCTTCATATAGGATTTCATAGTTCATGAATTTCAAATGCTTAATCTAAGGATGCATGCCACTCAAATCCACACAACTTAAACTAGAAAATTATTCCCTAACTAAATAACTTACACAACAATTAACTTTTTTCCAACATTTCTATCTTCTTAGCAAATAGTTATTTCCAACATAAGGTTTGGATAAATTACGGTTTGGATAAATCAAAGTAGGAATTGGAAATCAAAACTATGTACCTTATGTAGGTTGGTCCAATATTTTAGTAACCCTTCAACTTCGGATTCCAAACCTTCAACTCCTTCACTTTAATACTTGCAAAATAGAAACAATACCTTCCTCAAAATATTATGTCTAGAGTAAAATAACTATGAATTGAGACAAAGATATAAGCCTGCATTTAACCATATATTCCACATATAAATTTGATGTGTTTACTTTTTAAATAATGCTTCAGAATTGCATATGTAATATCAAGCATGAACAAATTTCTTAACAACGATTAAAGGTGCAAATGATGGAAAACAAATCGTAGTAAATCTCATATTCAAAGCAACAATATGAGAGTAAAATATTTTATGTTTCTAACATGTCTTGCAATAAAAAAAAAATATGAAAAGATGCAAATTTGCATCTATAAATAAAAATGTTTTAAAGTAGCTACAGTTTAAAAGTATGTCATGATAATGCATCATTTCTCTTACCCATGTCCAGTAAATTATACGCATATGTTTTCGATACTTATAATTTCTTGGTACAACCTCCCTTGATTTGTGGAGCTTGACAATGTCAACTTTTTCTTTACCTTTCAAAACATCTTTCAACATGCTAAAAATATTTTCCCGTTGCAATAATTTCATGTTAGGACCCCTCAAATAAAGATTTTCTTGTTTATGAAAATAACAAAATGAAGCAAAACAAATATAGTCTCATTAGTTTGTCTCAATGAAGAAAAACAACATTAATAATGAACATTTTATGTTTGATGAACATTTTTAATTTAACAATGTAAATTACAATAATATTCAATTAAAATAATGGGTAATAAGAGTTCATCTGATGAAACATGGAGAACACCAAAACAAAGTATATATAATACCATTGATCATATCAAAACACCAATTTTTCTTCTAAAATATCAAAATGTTACCCAAGGCTATCTGTAACAAGTTCTAAGGGATGAGTAAAATAGCAATAGTAAAATTTCAACACTACAATTATATACACCAGAAGAAATTTTGTAAGTCATGGAATACATGCTATGACAAAAATGCTTCAAAGAAATAATTGTGGGAAATGGATAACTTTACCATTGAAAGGACAAAGAGTGGGTGAAGAAGAACGTAGTGTAGAAAAAATGTTTATGATAATGTATAAGATGATCACATAAGAAGTGCACTAGGTAATTTATACCCTAAGTGGGGAAGGGAGGTGACTTTTCAAGTCACCTCTTTAATTTAATTACATTAATTACTAAAATTATCCTAGATTAACCTAGTTTTAATGTTTTAAATTTAACATTTATAACATTGCATTCTCATTTTAAAATGCTTTGTCCTCAAAGCAAGGTAATGATGGATAATGTTGGACGAATGTTTTTGTTTCCCATGATGTGTCTTCTTCTAGGAAATTCTTCCATTTAATGTGGTCTTCCTTGATCATTCTAGTGCGTAATATCTGTTCTTTGATGTTGATGATAACTTCTAGCTCTAAGATAAGTTTTCCTTCTTCATCTAGAGTGGGAAGTGTTATTTGAATTGATTGATGTTGGACCAAGAACTTTTTTAGATTTGATACATGGAAGACCTTGTGAATTTGACTTGTCTCTGGTAAATTTAGCTCGTATGCTGCGTGGCTAATCTTCCATATAATTTGGTATGGATCATAGAAATTAGGTGCTAATTTGTTCTTTCCTTGTTCTTTTAGTGATAATTGTTTGTATGGTTCAACTCTTACGAATACCCAATCTCCTAATTAACACTCTCTCTCGGTTCTATGCCGGTCTGCTTGTTTCATATGATTTTTTGCCATCGTTAAATTATCTTTGAGTGTTTTCATGATTCGTTGGTTGTCTTCAAGTTGATATTTTACGACGGGTAATTTTGTGCTTCCTTGAATGGTTTCCTTCCATATGGGTGGTTTATAACTATATAATGCTTGAAACATAATCATATTAGATGACGTGTGATACGTAGCGTTATACCACCATTCTGCAAGGTGTAGCCATTGTAACCTTTTGTTCTGTTTGTCTGTGACGAAACTATGGAGATAGGTTTCTAGACATTTGTTAACCACTTTTGTTTGTCCATTTGTCTATAGGTGATACACTGAGTTCATATTAAGGGTGATCCATGTTTTCTTGTAGAATTCCTTCCAAAAATTGCTTGTAAATTTTGCGTCTTTGTTGATCACTATAATTTTTGGAAAACCATGTATTTTGTAAATACTTTTACAAAACACTTCAGCAATTTTCTTATCAGAGTCAGTTTTCTTTATGCCCATAAAATGTGCATATTTTGTTAGTCTATATACTACCACAAGTATTTTATCCTTACCATCTGATAAGGGTAACCATAAAATAAAATCCATAGAAATTTCCTCCCACTTTTGCTTCGGAATGTGCAGTGGGTGGAGTAGCCATGGAGTCATGATGTTTTCACTTTTATTCCTTTAACATGTGTCACACTCAGCTACATATTTTTGAGTGTCTTTATGCATTCCTTTCCAATATAATGATTGTATGGCATTGTAATATGTCTTGAAAAAACCTACATGTCCTGCGGCAGGTGAATCATGAGATTCTATCATCACCTTAGTTTTAAACCTTGATGTTGGGTTTAAATAGATCCTTCATTTGTCCCACAAGATATCATTTCGCCACTCAAATTTTGGACCTCTATTTAGATGTTTGATTAGGGTGCCATTGTTTCCATCTTTTGCATATTCTCTTCGTATTTTATCCAACCACTCTAGAAAAACGATTGAAATTGCATATGTCTAGACTTCATCCTTCCTAGATAGAGCATCAACGACTATATTGGCTTTCCCTCTTTTATGTAATATCTCCAAATCAAAGGTAGCAATTTTTTCTATCCACTTTTGTTGTTCTTTTGAAAATGATTTTTTTGAAGGAGATATTGAAGACTGTTATGGTATGTTCTTATCATAATTTTTCTCCCTAGAAGGTACTGTCACCATTTTTCTAAAGCATGTATAATGGAGAACATCTCTTTATCATAAGTGGACTTCAAAGTTTCTCTCTTGTTGAGATTTCTACTTCCGAATCTTATTGGGTGACCTTCTTGCATCAAAACTGCTCCTAGTCGAAAACCAGATGCGTCTCATTTGACTACAAAAGGTTTTTTGAAGTCTGTCCTGGCTATTACATGTGTTGAAGACATCATGCATTTTAATGTTTCAAAACATTTTTATGCTTCACTATTCCATTGGAAGGAATTTTTTTTCAATAAATTTGTGAGAGGGGTGGTTTTATGGGCGTAAATATTTACAAAGCTTCGATAGTATCTCGTTAGGAATAGAAATCCCCTTAGCTTCGATATGTTATCAGGTTTGGGCCATTCCATGATTTCCTTGATTTTACTTAGGTCGACTTTGACTCCTTCCTTCGATATCTTATGACCTAGGTAGTCCACTTCTTCTTTTCCAAAGGTGCACTTAGACCTCTTTACATAGAATTGGTTTTCTTCCAAATGGTAAGGACTTGACCTAAGTGTCCTAGATGCTCCTTCCATGTTTTGCTATATATGATGATGTCATCAAAAAATACTAGTACTAATTTTCTTAAAAAAGGTTGGCACAATTCGTTCATTGCGGCTTGAAACATAGCTGGACTGTTAGTCAAACTGAAGGGAATTACTTTGAACTCATAGTGGCCTTAATGAGTGAAAAAGTGGTTTTTTATATGTATTCCACTCTAACTACATACGGGATTCTGATTTTTGAAATGACACCACCTTTCAGAAGATCCTGAGTTAACCTCTCGATTTATATTTTATGGTGATGTGGGTATCTGTATGGTTTGCTACTTATAGGTTTTGTCCTTGGTTCTATTTCGATTATGTTTTCGATCTTTCTATTTGGAAGAAGCTCCATGGGTAGCTCTTGAAACACCCCGTGATGTTTTTGAATCAGCTCTTGTATCTTTGGTTGTTTGTCCATTTCTCCTTCACATGTTAGAATATCCATTTCTTGACATTGAAGTATGTATGTTGGTGAGCCTTTACAGAGTATCTTTTCCATCTGATGTGATGTAACTAACTGTGTCAGAAGTGGTTGGAACCCATATAATTTGTGTGTCTTCCCGAACAACTGGAATTTAATAAAATGTTCTTGGTGATTTGCGGAGTATGTACCCAAGTTTTGTAAGCATTGTATTCCTAATACTATGTCTACTCCTCCCAGTGGTACCAAAAATAAATCTTATTCTAAGTTATACTCTTTCATTTGTAACTTGACCTTGTGACATTTTCCCACATTGTAAATATTATTTCCATCTTCTACCATAACCTTCATGTTAGGTACTGGAAAAATAAATATGTTAAATACTTTAGAAAGGTTGACATTAACCAAGTTATGGGCGCTTCCAATGTCGATGAGAATTGTGACGTTATTCTTTTTTATATGTCCTTTAATATTCAATGTTTGCGGTTGGGATATTCTGGTAATAGTAGCTAATGAGATTTTTGGGGTGTTTTCCTTGATTTTGTTTTGGTATTCTTGTTGAACATCGTTTTCAATTGGTTCCTTGAATTCAAACTCTGCTTCTTCTGTTTCATAGGCATACAACTTATTTTGTAAGCATTTGTGCTTAGGATACCATTTTTATCCATATAACTTACATTTCTCTTCCTTTATTCTTTGGGCCTCTAAACTAGGCTTCATTCCTTCCCTAAGTTGCGGTGGTGTATATCTTGGATTTCCTGTGTATGCTGATTGGAGGGGCCTTCTTTCGAAGTTGTCTTCGACAAAATTTGTCTGAACGAATTTCTTAAATTTGCTTTCAATAATCCTAGCTTTGCATTGTGCTTTAATCATGGTAGAGATGTTATGTAACTCTAGTTCATCACTAATGTTATTTTTTAGACCGTAAATGTAGGTCTGTAGTCGTTGGTCATCGGTTAAATCTAGAACTCGAGTTGGCAACACTTCCCACTCATAGGTGTACTCATCGAAACTGTTTTTGGAAAAGAAGTATTTTTCTTCGATGCCCTAGAATATTTTGAGGAGGTTGTTCCTAAATCTAACCCAGTTGTAAGAAAAAATTCTTGCAATATTCTTCCACCATAAGTATTAGGTGTAAGCGTTTCCTTCTAGTTGCATGGAGACACATTTAATTTTCTCTTTTTCATAATGGATGTTGTGGGTGTATAGGTATTTCTTGGCTTTATTAATCCATGATATGCACCGTTGTTCGTCCCAATCATATTTGGGTAACTTGACTTTCACCCGTATTTCATGTCCTTGTGGGGATGAGGCTGTGGATGGCATGTTGAATAGAGGTCCATGATGATCCGACTGCTCAGGTGCTCTAGGTGAGTTTGATTACAAATCATTTGATATTTGTAATATTTTCAGGATGGCGTATAAAACTTCCTAATTTTTCTTTTGGTATTCTTGCAGAGTAAGGACAGTATGCTCTATTTGTGACGTTATTTGTGTCCAGTTTGATGTCAAAGCGTCACTAGTTTTCTTGATCCTTTACTGGAGGTCGCCGTAGTTTTTTTTAATCTTCTCATTGAGTTGCTCGATCCGGGAATTGAAAGCACCCATTGATCTGGAAATCGTTGGAATCTTCCCAGTGATGAATGTGGGTTTATTTTTATTTGTTGTATGATTCCAGCTAGCCACGATTTTTTTTTAAATAATAATAATAATAATATAATTTACATATATATTTTATAATTATATAATTATTATTTTAAAAAATTGTAATATATATATATATATATATATATATATTAAGTCAACGAAGACTTATCCACCAAAATGGGAAAACGATGGGGATGGTCGGCAGTGATGAAGGCAGACATATGAGTAAGGGAGGAGAGCAGAGGATAAATGGTTGCAGAGGATATGAGGTAGCATGGGTAGCATGGATAGGGCACAAGCGAGGGAGGGTTGGCTGGGGAGGAGGGCCGAGAGGTCCAAAGAAGGAGGAGCAGCAAGGAAGAGGGGAATGGTAATGGAAATGGAAGAGGGTGTAGACAGAGTGGGGAGAGTAGTGGGAGAAATGTGAGAGGTGACATGGGTCAATATCATGGAGCAGGAGTAGCGTGGAAGTGATGTAGCACAATAGGGGAGGTGATGCAGCGCAGGATGGAGTTGATGCAGCGTAGCTTGGAGCAATGTGGAAGTGATGGAGTAATACGAGTGGGATCAATGGAGTGCGAGGAGCATGGGAGAGTGGGCCGCAAGGTGGTGGTGTGAAGTATGGGTATGGATCGATCTTAGCATGGAAGTTTGTGGGCTGGTGCCGAGAGTGAGAGGTTCTGATACCAATGAAAGGACAAACAATGGGTGAAGAAGAATGTAGTGTAGAAAACAATGTATATGATAATGTATAAGATTATCACATAAGAAGTTCCCTGGGTAATTTATTCCCTAAGTGGGGAAGGGAGGTGACTTGATTTCAAGTCACTTCTTTAATTTAGTTACATTAATTACTAAAATTATCCTGGAATAACCTAGTTTTAATGTTTTAAATTTAGCATTTATAACAACCATTCATTGATCTCGTCTATGTTTTGAGAATAATTTAATATTATCTACTGAATAGGTCCAACCACATGAAGGTGGAATCTCTTCTGTCCCATCCCTCCCTCACATCACTCACAATTCCCCAAACCCAATGCATGTACTTAACTTAGTGCAAATTCATGTAGATTTCATCATAAACAAACATTTACCTTTCGTTAAAAAAAATAACATTCATTAAACCATTCATTCAGTCATTCAAGTCATTCATTCAATAAAAGATAACATTCATTAAACCATTCATTCATTCAGTCAAAAAATTCATTCAATAAAAGCTACCATTCATTAAACCATTCATTCATTCAATAGACAAAAAAAACCATGCACAATATTATATTATAAAATATAATTACATAATATTTCCTCAGTCACTTCTTTCTAATTTTTCTTCTCTTTACAAATTCAACAAGAAGCACATCTTCTGGAATTTTTCGTTTCGTTCCTGGTGCTTCATTAACTTGTTGTGATGTCTCCCTAGTTACTGCTTTCCACGTGGATTTTGCGGCAAGGGTTCAGAATTGCTACAATAATGTGAAAATGTTGCATTAATTTATTTTGTTATTATATTTACAATTATTTCATTAAAAGAAAAACATTGCAAAGGTGTACTTTTACTTATTGTGGCCACATCATGTTCTTGATTTTCCTATACATGCTCAACCTATATAGTGTGACCCTCTACATTCTCTGCAGTTGAAATATGGAGAAGTTCAATTAATGTTCACCATATGAAATTCTCTATATAAACTATAGCATATGAATAAATTCATTACCAAGAATCGAAGAATGATCTTCGATTAGTTGTTGTCCATCATTGACATTAAGGGGATCATTGCTTTCCTACTCAAAACAGAATAAATATTTTATGCTAATTGTTGATAATGAATAGATTGAAAAAGTAATAATTTTTCATTAAATATATAGATTTTATATACGTGTGCACTAGATGGATCACCAGAATACCATGTTTTCCCATACAAACTTTTTTGGCATTTAACAACAGCTTCAAAGCAATTTTGGAAGCCAAGCTTCAAGTCTTCATGAGTGGGCACTTATTTGAATCGATCACCCTTCATATTTTCATAACGTCATTAATTTTACATTTTGCAATGCATTAAAAAGAAAATAGTTTGCAATTTATTATTTGGTTGCATTATCGGGTTTTCGATACTTACAAGTCGTGCCGCCAAATTCAAATAACCACCAGGCCCAAGCTTGTGCTGACCAATTTTTTCTAGTCTTGCTTTTGTGGCGTTTGATGTGTCTTACAACCTAAGAAAGTGTTGAAACACATTAGATGTTCCAAATGCGATAAAAAATTAAAAATAATATGAGTTATCATTACATTTTGGAAAGTATTACATACCTCCCTCTTCCTAGTGGTATCTTTCCTACTTTTCTCGAAGCCCTCTCCTTTCCATCTTTCACTAGGGCTTTCCACTCCGTTGATGGAATCATCGGAGGGTGCTCATACCTAGGGTTCCTTTCTAGGTGAACCCTAAATTGGTCATGGAAAATATTCATATGTTTTCCAGCCTTCCTTAGGACCTTTGTTGTATCGAATGTCTCGTTGCTGAATAGGCCAACCAACCGATTAGTCAACTCATCCTTTAAATTTTTTGTTTGTCTGTCCAACTTTGTGCAGATGGTGGGCCTGAAGATATACAAGGTCAAATAATTTATATGTTTATAAAAAACATCATTTCGTACAAAATAATCATGCCATCATTAGTTAAAAAAAGGTTTTTTCGGTATATTACAATCAAATGATAAACACTAACTTGCACAATGTATAATTACCTCAGATATTCTCTATATTTATTGAAACGAGTTCCTCGTTCACCAAAAATGTTGTCTCTATTGTACCCATGCTAGTGACACAAGAAGACCCAGGAAATACTGCTTCAGCATCAGAAATAATAGCAGTCTCTGCATCCACCCCTTCTTCTGCATGATCTGGTGTGCATCGGTTAGTAAAGGGTGCACTCTCTGCTGGCCTCAGGGATGTTGCGGAACATGTTGCCAACTATTTAGTTGACAAAAATGGTGCATGAATCAGTGTACGTGGAGTCATTTTCTCATGTGACGAATGATATCCATGAGCATCACTGGTCCCAACACCGCCTTGACCACTAGTGTGTGGTCGCAGAAAATACTCTAAATACAAACCATATTTTATAATTTCACTATCATATAAAATTAAAAATTATAAAGTTCAAAATAAATTTATACTGTGATTCAAGATTCTGCAACTTACTTGCAAGGCATGAGATCTCTTTACCACCACTTCAACCTTGGATTTAATCTCGTCTTTCTGTGGAATAATGAATAACAAACGAAGGATATCTGCATTATTTTTTTTCAAGGTTTTATCTATCACCTTAACCAGATCTAGATAAGAACCAATGTTAGCATTGTTCAACAACTTATGCACATCAAAATCTATGGATTGTTATGATGTTGTTTCATACACCGAATCATTAGTCTGGAACAAAAATATATAAAACATTATTTACATGTTAAAGCAATAGTCCAAGGAAAACATTATGTTAACAAAACATATATATCATGATAGATTCCTAAAATTATAACTAGGTTTACTTTATGCCTCGATGACGGTGTCATCTGATCCATAGCTGGGGACTTTCCTTGATCATCCCCCTACAAAAAAATAAGTAAACAACATTATTATAATGAAACCAATATACAAACGAAAAATACATAACAAAAAAAACATTATGCTACAATTTATATTGGTACAATTTTGACATATTTAAATTATAGAATTACAATCAGGTTTACCTGTTTCCTCGAGGATGTTGTCATCTGATCAATATTTGGGTGGCTTCCCTAATCAACTCTCTGCATCAAATATAAATAATATTATATAAACCAAACGAATATACTCTTGAAAAAATAAAACAACAGAATTGTTTGTACATATTAAATTTCTACAGTGTCATCGATGTATACCCGTCGCCTCAAGGTAGGTCTAGTAACATCTACTACAAGGGAGGCACCCCACACAGAACCCTGCATCAAAAAAATAGAAAAAATTACCCAACAAAACCAAAATACTCACTAAAAAAATATAATAACATAACATTTTGACGTATTTAAATTGTACAGTTACAATCATGTTTACATGTTTCCCCAAGATTGTTGCCATCTGACCAACTGCTAGGGGGATTCCCTGATCACTACCATGTGAAGTAAATATATATAGCATTTTATAGACTATATGAATATACTCACGAAAAAAAAACAAAACAAAAAACTCATTTTTCAAAGTATACTTGTACTATTACAAAGATCTATACATGTTGCCTCAAGGATGGTGTACTCCTATGACCAGCTACTGGGGTGATGCACCCCTGATCACTACCCTACGAAGTAAACATGGAAAATTTAATCAATATTATAAAAATATAATAATGAAAAATCCTTACGAGGTTAAAATAATTAACAAAACGTTGGGTAAATTGTTGGATGTACCACATACATACTAACCGTGCTTGTATCTACTTGATTCAAATTGTAATTAATATGAAACTCATCCCCTAAAACTATTGATTTAATGGAACATACAAATACATGGTTTTCTTCACACCCTTCAAATATGTAGTTGTCTTTCTTAAGAGTAGACCCTGGTTGTGTACAGTTTATAAACCCCACAATATTCCCTGTTTCCTTTGGCCTTCTATCAATGTACAACGTTGCTCATTTATTTTGATATATGTCTTCAATTGTAAATAATTTGATGGAAACCCATATCTATGCATACTTTGTGTATATTGGACCAGGCACATCTAATCTTTGTAGTTGTAAGAGGGTCCAACACACTCCATCAATTCTGTACATCTTTCGTAACCAACCTTTATTCCATCCATGCAAAACAACCCCAATCCATGTAATGATGATGGTGCAATTCTATATATCCTCTCATTCACAAAAAAATATGTGTTCAGTTGAGAAATATCCCTACGTACCCATTGTTTCACTAGATGTTGTACGTTAAGGGAACGTCGATTTCACCTATTGTCTCATCATCATAGGAACATGACCCCCCTTCAGTGTGAAACAATTCCAAACATTTATTGAATTTTATTCTGATATTCAGACATCTAGTTGATCTAGCCCTTATAGAACTAATGGATGCCTCACTTTCCTCTAGCCTTCCTAAACTCCCATCGCTCGAGGAAGATAGGTTTGACAAATACTTGTTTGGTTCTTCCTGCACCATGGCCGAAAAAAACTTGACAAATAAGGGAAAAATACCATCAAGTTAAAAAAACCTCCAACCAATACCAATTTTAAGCAAGAAAAGGAGGCACAAGCCAAGATAGATAAATAAACAATATACTTAGTACAAAAGACCATCAACCAGACCCATCAACCAAATCCTCACCAAAAACATTTAATAGTTTGCAATCCATCGTTCAACAACAACAAACATTGCCAAAATAGTATACTTAGCAAGTATTGTTACATCGACAACCACAAAAATTCCTATAGACAAAAAGAAACCAACAACCTTGTGACATTGTGTGCTCAAACTTTCCACACAAATTTTCCAAAAATTCATACACTAACTAGCTCCACATTGAGCATACAACACTTTTGGATGATGAAACTAACTCCAATGACATACCCATCACCTAGATAAATTTCCTACCTTCTTAAATCTATCAACCTCAAATGCTAGTGTCAGTGACATGCAAAACACCATATTTATTGTAAGGATTTCCCACTCTATCCGTCCATCACTAACCCTTCCCATGCTTGGGATCCCTTCTACCACAAAACCATTACACAATCTCATCCATACAAGAACACTAGCTAGACATTAATTCTTTTTTTTAAATCATGAACTATCTACCCACCTCACGTCATCTTAACCTTGGGCATTCTATCAAGAAAATACTTCAGTACCCCATTGTAGGCATGCCTTAGTTAAATTGTCACTAACTCAAATTGGCCCACTAGCTACACCTCCATGGGTATAGTATTTTTTGGAGACTCTAAAACCCTTTAACATTTGTCTTGAATTGTAACGTTGCCAAAACATTTCACACTTGTGCTGTTTTTAGGTATCATGTTATTTTTAGTTTTCCTTTACATTGGAAAGGTCCTGTGTTTGGAAACAAATGGATTATTCAACAGGTAGGCCCACTTAGCTCAATTTGGAATTTTGTATTTATATTAGACTGGTCTATCCAATTTTCTATTTAGGTAGCCATTTTTAGAAAATATGGTAGTCTTCAAGTCAACACCAGGGTATTTTTTAAGGATTCTAATATTATACTTAAGTATAGTATTCTAGGCGATTGTTTTGGATTGAAAAAAACATTTTTATAGATAGGTAGGTGAATATTAAATATGAAACATAAAATTTACACTGAAATGTGTAAATTTTGATGAATATTATGATAAAAAAACATATTTTATGTAAGTATAGGCAATATTAGACACTAAAAATGACCAAATAGCGAATTTATTTTTTGAAAAAAACATAAAAAATAGCCAATTGGCGAAATTTCACCCCTAAAAATTACATTGGTCAGCACTAGTAAGGCTAACAATGATGTAAACATCACTAGTGGTGTTGCCAAGGAACCCATTTCCTACAAATGGATTTACATTGTACATGACAAAATACAAAGAAACTAGTTCACTAGATAAAAATATGGAGAAGCTGGTTCCAACGGATTTTACATAGAAAAAATGAGTGGACAAAGAGAAGAACCTTGTCATTACAGCAAAGCTGGTCACAATTAAATTGGATCTAGCCATGGTAGCTTAGCTTTTCTAGAAATGTTATCAGATGGATGTAAAGAGTTCCTTCCTTTATGGATATTTAGGAGGAGGTGTATGTGTATTAGGATTCAAATACAAATATTCCAAGATGCACACAAAGAGCATCTATTTTGCATGTTTGAAAATGATCTTTACAAGTTAAAAAAATAACCAAGGGCCTAGTACATTAAAATTGATAAATATCTCACAAGATCTAGATTCAAAAGAAGTCCTTATTGTAATGTCCCCGGTTTCGACCCCGTTTGCATGATGTATATAATGTAATTGATCATGGTGAGGAGCTAACGGCAAAAGCCCCACCATCGATTTGGTTGTGTATGTTCCGGCAATGGGAATAGTTGCCGGTGGTATCTCGTGCTATTCGGCACATTATAATTCGGCATCATGTAAACACGCACATCAATTAAAATAAACCACAACCAGCTACGGCAGTGCAACGTTGAATGAAAAGGGCATGGTTCCAAAGGATAAGGGGTGGGGGATGTCAAACCTTGGTTATGGGGGAAAAAACCCATGTTTTGCCACCTTTGTTTGTTTGTCACCTTTTGTCTCATCCAGCCTCTTCCAACCTCTTTAATGTTTTGATTGGGTAGCTGAGGAGTAATGGCTGCTGGTGGTTGAGGCAGTTAATGCCTTTGGGAGTGGGGTGGCAGGATTGTCAGCCTTACCCACTTGCCCACTCCACCCATGTCTTCCCATTCTTCTCGCTCACGCACTCTTCCTGGTCAGTTCACTCTCACCACGATTTTGGGGTCTGTTGGCTCCTCACGCACAGGTTTTGGGGGCATTTTTGGTCTCACGCAGGTTTTCTTCCTCTCCCCCACGAGTTGCTGAGCACCCACGAACTGTAAATTCACGTCCTTCCTGTTAGTGGTGCATCCACGAGCAAAAATGGAGCCATTTTTCCTCACGCAGGGCCTCCATTGTCTGTTCTTTTCCTTGCTGGGTCGGATTGTTTACTCACGCACAGGTATTCTTCTGTTGGGGCGCACATAGTGAGCTGAGAGCCGTGCTCTTGCATCCACGACTGACTGTGAAGGGCCATTCATGTTTTTGGCTGTCTCACAGATTAATTGGGTCGTTTTCCCTGCTGTAAGTTATGCTCACTGGTAGATTTCGGGGCTGTAGTCTTCCCCATGTTGTGAATGTATTTGCTGTTACATTTGGGGGCCATTGTAAATTCGAGTGAGAGTCATTTTGGCCACGATAGGGCCAAGAATGACTCAAGAATTCGTTTTCCCTGTTTAAGCTGTGACAGCTGATTGGTTGCCTGAGTGCAATGGATAGTCTTCGGACTATGCTGGCTTGGCTTGGTTGTTGAAAGCCTGTGAAACCCAGCTGTGATGGATTGTTGTTTGTAACCCTTGGCTATGTATAAGCCTGCAATTAACCCTTATTCCGGAGGAATCATGCCCAGCTTGGGGGTGGCAGCGTTGTTGAGAGATTGATGAGCAAGCTGGCCTATGGTTGGGTGGAACGTTGCAGCGACGTAGCTGGTTGCGGGTGAATTCTTCATCAAAAGATAAGTTCTGTTGTTTACTTCACCTCTGCAATTTATATACTGTATTATGTGAAATGATGAACATGCTCAGTGCTGGAAATGTGTTTTTGTTGCTTCCGCTGTATGATTGAAGGATTCAGGCATTTGGGTATGCTTAGGCATCCTAGCATGCATCCTGTAAGCTTTTAATTTCAGCATTTGATTTTTGTCAATGTTCATGGGGCTGTTTTCCCGACGGTGTTTGTTGTTCGTCGCGTCCTCTTCGCCGGTTGAGGGACGGGGACGTTACACTTATGGTCTAAATATTTATGTCAAAATCTCAAGTTAGGGAATATTTATTTTAGTGGTATATGCAGAAGATTTCATCATCAAAAGGAGTGAAGCTAGTGTAATTCGAGAGATAAAATCTCAATCATGTAGTTATTTTGACACAAGTAATGTTAGCCTCTTGAATTTTTGCTTATGTGTAGAATTTGAGCATTATTATATCTAGTCCTATCTTCATTTTTTTCCAAGGTAAATATCTTGGCACAAACCCTTGGTCACTTCCCTTTTTGAGGATGGTACCAGCATGTTACTTATGGAAAGTGTGTAGGGGAGGTTAACACTCCATCCCACAACCACAACCACTATATATAGATCTATCCAAGTATTCATTTACTAAACCTTGATTCTCCTTTTTAATCCAATGTAAACAAGACACATATATTCTAAATTTTAAAAATGGCTAAGTGTTTATGTCTTGACATTTTTTTGTTTTGCTGGTTGACCTTGGATATTTTCCTTGGACATTCAACTTAATTTTTATTCCAATATTTAAATTTTACTATAATTTAGGAAAATAATCAGTAACCCATAGTTGGTTGCAGTATATTTCAAATGAACCTATCGGCTTCTTTAAGTTAGCATCATCTTTGTTCATTTTTTCTTTTCAAAAAACAAATTGACTATATTTTTATTTCTAGTAAAAACAATTTTTATTTACAAAAGGCATGTAAAATACTTGGAGATGAAACAAATATAGAACAACCATCAAAATATGGTTATTATTCAAGTTTTTACCCTTTTTGGTTCAAATAAACTCTCTAAAGAAACAAAAGAAATGGGTGTAACCATCATAGAATCAAGCATGTAGTATCCCATCGTGGGATAAAACACATACTCAATTGGGATGAGGATTTTCTTTGGAGGGATAATGGAGACCTAATATTATACAACTTTAGTTAACTTCAATATACCATATTGAGACTCCACTACTCTCTTGGGAAGGATGGCGGCTTGTATTGTTTTCTCTAAAGATATGTGGGAAGGATAACCTAGAAAAGTTTATTTCATCTCATTTTCCATCCTTATTGCATGATGCAACATGTAGTAGTATATTCTGTTTTTTGAATATGCCACTCATCCACTTTAATACTAACCTCAATTCCCCAAATATTTGGAGATCCTCCACTTTCCTTTCTAGTAGAATGGACACAACCCTATTCTATTCCCATTTATTAGTTTCCTGACCAAGACCACAAAAATTGCTTAACTTATTCCCCTATGAAAGGTAGAGTCAGTGGCGTGACTGTCTCTCAAACTAAATATGACAAAAGTATAATGTTGAAATTTAGCTTTCTTGAATGTTAATATATTCACCTGTGGAGGTTAACTTTTTAAATTATAACTAATAGTTAACTAAAATTGGGTGATGAGTAATTTACAGAGCACATACAATTATGGGAACCCTACCATACCTTACATCAATGAAGACAAAATTGCTCTCTGCATTCAACTATATCTCTAGGTTTTTAATGAAAACTCTTAAAAAACCTAAATGACAAAAAGATAAAACCTTAAACTCCATTCATGGTTAAGCTTTTATCTGTACATATGTCAACATATTGATCACAAGGTCTGATCCATCAAGCTCTTCTCTATCAAGGTTTGATCTATCATTATGCTCAAGTTCTGATCTATCCTTATGTGTTGCACTATTGCTCATTTCACCCACTGTTATTTTAGTCCTGGAACAGGATTCAAGAAAACCACTTATTCATTGTTGATATGGATATGAGGATGTGGCTCACAAGAATGTTGTTATGACCTTCCTCATGCTTTATGCTAAAATGGTCTTCAATAGGGGTTATAATTTATCAAATTCTTAGTTACCGTTTATGGTACATGGATGGCCAATAATACACATAAGAACTCCCTTTTTTGGATATAACTTGTAGTTTTACTGTTGTGATTCTTGAATGGCTTTGATTCAAAACTCTAATTTTTTTTTAAATTTAAATTATGATAATATTTTTATATTTTTATATTTGTTGTTTCCTTTCCATATTTGGATCCTAGCATTTCAAAAATCTGGTGGATCCATACCCATATACGACTCTGAACCTGAATTTGAATCCATATATGTATATGTATTGTGGTAACTTAGGAAAAACCCTAGTCTGTATTCTTTCTAATGCCACATGTGGTACTCATTTTGGACTTTGCAATCTTCATATATATTTTTATTGAAATATTTGTCAGGACTGGAAAAAAGCACAACTTGTATAGAGTGGATCTAAAAGTTGTCAAACAAAGAGATCCAATCTACAAAGAGAGATATACTAAGAGATCCAATCCAGAAAAACAGTGGACTTGAAAGCTATGAAACAAAAATGATGAGATGACTAGTTTTGAAGGTGCAAAATACTCTAATAGAAAATGTTATGAACCCAGTACTATAAATATCATGATAAAACAAACATACACACAATGTACACCAAATATTAGCGTGGAGTACAACTTCCAAATTTATAACATAGATGAATTGCACAACTACACCTTTTTCATGAGGAAATCATCTCCCAAGTATCCCATCTATGTCCATATATCCAAATTCTAAGTCCATGTATACAATAATGATTATATTTACCTCCAAATATACACAATACATATTCTCACCCATTGCACATGTGGGTCCTCTATTAGGACAATCCCTATTACATATACATTTAACCCTATAAATTCAACCCCTATATAACCCCCATTAGTGTCATAATGGTTGAAATCATGGTAAATTAGTCTCATTTCTGTTTTCAAGACTTTATTACATTTTAAATGCTTCAATACTTAACGCCATATTTTCTTATTGATTAAAATTCTCTCTTCTAACCCCTTGATTGGATTTCACTAGTGCATGCCAAAACTAGTTTAATCCATTAACCTAATTGTAGAATAATTATGTGTTTGTATAAAAACTTATAGTGGGTCATTCATAATTCTTAGTGAAAGTTTTTAATGTGGTGAAATCATCCCTTATATCTCTAGAGAGGGGCATCCTCAATGATTTACCTCACTATTGGAATGTTCATAAATCTCTGGAAGTACCATGTACTAGAGATCACATTGCTACTCATTTGCATATTAAGATGGTTACTGAAGTACCAATTTTATGACAAGCATCCAAAACAAAGTGAGGTAAACTCATCTTATTTCCAACCACGGATAATATCTATCACAGCTTGAAGGTGTTTTATAACTCTGGATGGTCATTTAAGAGGCCACGTCAATAATCAGAGATATGGATATAGTGTGGTATTTTTTGTTAAAGAGGCTTTGGGTTGTTATGCAACAACGAATGAAGATTCTTGGTACATCAAAGCTATGAATCCAAAATATTGTTCATTGGTTCATATTTAGGGATATTTGAGTGTTATGAGACCATCATCTAGATATGCATGATTATTATCATATTGTCACCAGTTACGAGAAGCTCTTTCATTCTCAAATAACTGTGATCTAGATATTCCAAATTTGATTATATTGAAAGTTCAAACCATTTTGTGGTGCATTGGATATTTTTTCTATAAATTTTTTTGGGGGATGACTTATACAGAATGTTTTGAGGAGTATAAAAAGACATATTGAAGTAGCTTTAGTAAAAAAATCAGGCCCCAATTCATTATAAATTTTTAGTTATACCTTATGTAACTTACGATTTTTTACTTTATCTTCAAAGGCATCCACATGAGTTTGGCTAGGTTCAATTTAGTCTTCAACATCCATTCTGAAGTTAGAACCTTAGTAGGGTTTGTTACAACCTCAAATAATCTTCCTAGGTTTGTTATAACCTTATGAAAACCTTCTAAGGGCACACCTCTAGCACCCTAAATCTATAGGCATCCCTTGTCCACAACAACAACATCTTTATTCAACAACAACATCTTTAGTCAATGCCAACATCTTTAGTTAATGACAACATCTAATTTAGATAATTCCATTCTTAGAGTAGTAAATAGAATAGGTGAGGATTTTTTAAGAGTTGACATCATCATCTACAGGAAGCTGCCTTTCTTTTAGTATTCTCTCGACACTACTGATCAGATCAAGCCCTAATCAGGGCCATCATTGCACTATTAAAGTCATCAAAGTTCATATCAAGACCAGAGTTGGTCAACTAATTTCCTAACATGGAATGATTTTGTTCAAAAGAAATCATCAAGGATTAGATAAGCACTTATCAAGGCTATTGTTATTTCTCTTGATCACTGGTGATGAGATCATGTTGTTGCAACAATCCTAACTTTATCAATTGAATTTGGACAATGAGATGTTGAGGAGTTTATATTTATTTCTATTGATTACTTGTAATGAGATCATGACCTAATGTGGATACTACTGGATCATATTCATGTTTTCAAACAAGAAGTTACATTTGAGCCTGAGATTTGCAATCTCAAAATTATAATCCTTACATCTTTTTTTTTAAGATCTTGACCTAAATGTAGAGCATTGCTCATAGTGATATGGATTACACAATATTCACAGTGTAATTTTACATAAGATTTCTATAATTACGTCAAGAAGACTATGTTGGAAATGCCAATTTTTATTTCATTATCAGAAGGGAATAACCAATGACCCACTACCCTCATAGTTGCACCAAGATTCTGTGATAATGCCATGCATGAATGAACAAAATCGACATTGTTTTTTTTAGGGATAGCTTATGATGGCATCTATTCAAATATTAAAATAATTTTTTGTGAGAGAAGATTAAGTGGATAAGATCATAAAATTGAAGTATCATGGAATTTCATGAATCCCCGTGAAGATTGACCAATAAATTACTTTCATCTTGATTAATATTATTCCTCGCACATTCAAGTAACAGTTTTGAAAGACTACTTTGGACAGTACTTTAACCTTAACCTTTACAATTATTCTTATGCTCCACTTTTCTTAAGGTTTTGAAATTTTCCTATATTCTCTCACAAAATTTTATTTGAATATTTGAATAGATTGATGAAATTTTCAAGTTTAAGTATAGCTTTTCAATTTCCATTTCCAGATTGGTAAACTCAGATGGCATCATAATCTATCCCTAACCAAAAAAATATCGATTACAATGTAGTGAGAAGGTGCACAAGGTTGTAGTGATGGATTTCAAACAAGCATTTCAATAGTACCGTTTAGGTAGATGAGCAAGATCAACTGCATGGACCAAAGTCAATGAGGCTTCAAGTAGGTCACATAGGTGAATTGCAGTAATGTTTACTAAATTTTGTGCAGTAGTTTTTCTGAATTATATCCTCATTTCAGCTTGATCAAGATTGTTATTACAGGTTTGAGGGATAATGATGCATATACCATAACAAACAAGTTTTGGATGGTTGATTTAGGTGGAAGCGAATGTATTCTCAAGACATGGTCTAGTGTCCAAACTATGGAAGAAGAAAAATCTATAAACTTGTCACTCTATTCCCTTGGAGAAATTATAAATGCATTGCAAATTAAACAACCTCACATAACTTATAGGTCCTAGAACCTTTTAAATCCAAAGCATGAAGAGGTCACGTAAATGTATATAGAAGTGCAGTGTTCCATTACTAATAAATAGGGGATTGACTAACCGAGAACAACGTATTCATTGGAGCCTATATGAGTAGCATGACTATTTAGGTAAGTTTACACTTAGCACAAATGAAACAAGTTTAGATCATAAAAGCAGTAACTTCTCCCTTACATTTATTAATTCTCTATAGTAGCGATCTGGTAAGAGTGCTTTACTTAACATGGAGGAAGTCATGGAGTATTAAATAGTGGAAACATGTGACATGAGAAATGACCTCTACGATACAACTTTACTTCCTTGCAAGAATATATTTCGCAATACACATCAAGATATTGCAGAAGGCCATCATCCCTCTCAAGAAAGGAAGCATCCACATCGGGGTTACATGCTAGAATAATGAACGTTGTTTATCAATATGGACGCATATATATACAACAGACATCTATTATATGCAATGTATTTCTCTCAAAACATGATTTTTTTGGGTCTATATTAGGATTTTTCAAGATTCCTATAAGCCACTTCCAACCTTATTCAAGTAGAGACATCTCTGATGGAAGGCATACATTATCTCCCAAGTTCCATACAACATCATGCTGAGCCTCTTTCTCAGGAGAGGCCTTAGTGACTTCAAATTTGATTATTCCTAGGGGCTGCTACATGAACTTACATACAATCCATTTACTAATTAAGGGTTGATCCATCTACAGAACGGTTTACTGACTGCTAGTATAATCATCAATAGTTTACTCTCATTGCTAATTAAAGGGGGATTGCATGGTACAATTGGAGGACATTACTACATTGAGAAAAATGTATTGAATATTAAAGATGCATGAACTAAGAAAGGTTGCTACAACACTACTTCTTGAATTTCCAAACGTGTGACTATTTCAAGCATATCTGATGTAAAAAATCTATTTAAAAATGCTTCCATAAATTCTACAGCACATTGTATATTATTGGATGTTGGTAGACAAGTATTAATACAATATCTTCTTCTATTAGTATAGTGTTGTTCATATATATACATTGATATATTATATTGCTAATTGTCTTGCAATGACATGAGAAAATCATAAATCATAAACCAGCAAACCCAACCATTGATATAAGAAGTGTCTGACAAAAAGAATTAACCAACGAAGTCAGTAATAAACAATCCGGGAAGGGAAAAATTAAGATCATATTCAATATGGGATATTACAAGAAGACTAAGAGGACTATTGTAGTAAAATAGAGTTTATTCCTATGTCACAGGCTGTGAATGATCAATTTTTATAAGGATCCCAGAGGCTCAGTTCATGTATACTTTAATTTCACTTATTAAAATATCAAATATAATGTTTTTTTTCTTGTAAAACAACATGGAGAAGTATTTATTATTCATTCATAAATATGTTGGATAATAAAGGTCCCCCTATACAAGATGAGGGGAATCTAGTCCTAGCCAATGCCTCTCTTCTAAATTCTACAAATTTCTTTTTATAAGGATATTAAATTTCCACCCAACAAGATTGGATCAAGCACTACAAAAAAAAGGTTTTACAACATAAACCTAAGTTGCATAACATTCCTAAACCACCGATGTACTAGTACCAAAAAATTATATGGAAATGCATTGGAAACGCCATGAGTTTCACCATACTACGATTCACAGCTTGAATACATTCTAAAGTATGTATTACTACATTTCCAAGGTGTATCAGCATGAAATCCCTGCATATTGATGTGTTTTTCAAGATACGAATTGAAGGTATCCATAAACCTAAAGACACACATTAGTTTGAATGGATCATATTAGTATTTATATTCAAATGCATCCATTGATGTTAGAGATGGGTTAAAAACCAATTAAATTTTTTTAATTAGACGAATGTTAACTTGCAATTTCAATAAATTCTAAAATGTAGTCTTGTAAATTGCAAAATGCTATGTTCATTCTATTTGCATAAACGATTGTGCAATGGAATTCATTTATTCAATACAGTTCCAAGATTACATTATTAAGAGAGTGAGAACCAATTTTGATCCTAGTCTATTTGTATTTTGTTCGGCCTAGGATTGTTTCCTTGAAGCTCAAAGTAAGCCAAATGCAAAAACAAATCAGTAACCATTGATATCCATAATTAACTTTGTGGTCCTATTTACACAGCTTGGTTGTCTCACAATTGACATTTAGCTTCTCTCTAGAAATTATTACAACATAGATTGGGAAATGAAATGTGGTAGTATCTCATTCTTCATCCTATAATTTTAATATATAAATTGATTTTCTTTCTTGACCACATTTCTCATCATTTGGGTGTTGTGTTACTCATATTCTTAGAAATATATTCTAGGGGACTTCAATCAAATGTTTTAATATGAATGATATATTGTTGGATATTTAGATAAGTTTAATGTATATTAAGACCTCACACTTTTTTGGTGATCTTACATATTTATGTAGACTCTATTTCTTAAGAACTTGTCTCAAATTAATTTTAACTTTATCTATGCAAGAACTTGTCTTGATTTAATTTTGTTATTTGCATCCTTACATGCAATATACATTGATAAATTTCAAAATTATGATCTCTAAGTTTTTGAATCTAGACTAATGTACATGAGTATATTTTTTACATTAAAATTTGAAAAATTTATGTATATTTTATTTAATAAATCATTTCGGGAAAAATGGTTCAAATCTAGTTCCAAGTACAATAACATTTCTTTCTAGGACATGATTTACACATAATATTATATTCCTCATATATATGCACCAGACTCCCAAAGCCTTGAGGGCACTCCCACTTGTTATTGTATGTCATTGGGAAATAACACTTACACAAATATCTGGTATAGTTTATCGCCCTTAGGTTGTTTCTTTCCTTATTTATGAAAGCCTCTAGTCCATGGTGTTAAAAATGGCTTTAGATGGGCATTCGAGATATATGTGGTTTCGATTTAAGACTCCGATATGCCTTCGAGATGTCTTCATGTCCCTATGTTATTTTCCCCCATGCCCACTTGTGGTTCATATCAATGGCTACCCATTCATTAATTTCAAATAGTGGACAATGTTTGTTCTACTTTCATATTTTAAAAAAACCAACATTGTAGGATCTAAGTATGATACATGTGATTTGTTTTCCAACTAAGGGATCCATTTCAATATGCATAATGTTACCTTCATTTTTCATGGGTGTTCTTGTAATTGTAGCAAGAAGTCATGTGGTTCAGGTATGAGACTTGAGTACTTTTGATGACATAAAGGATATGTTTTTCACAACTGGGCACATTACAATCACAGACGAGCATGCAAGTAGCATTAGGAAGTGATGAAAAATCAATAGTGCATTTTCAGCCCAAAAAGATACAAATTTATTGGCAACAACTAAAAGAAATAGATGTTATAGAGCTTGAAAAATATGAAGACTAAGGTGTGCCAGAGCAGGTTGGACAGTAAGGATAATCATGAAGAAGCGGTTTTGGGCAAGGTAGATCATGAAACCAGACATTAATCAACACTAAATAGGTTGGAAATATCCCTCGCAACAATTATGGGCATCTTGAATAGTCATCCAAGCAAAGGAACAAGTCAGAAATTAGAATAAAGTTATAAACACTTGTTGTAACAGTTTTCCATTGAAGAGTAGAGAAAATTGGAGGTTCTGTTTGGATTTTTGTCCATAGATGTAGCCTAAAACAATATCCCTAAATCTGTCAATCTATATGCAAAAGGGGTGTCCTTAACGTAATTGTGTCAAAGGGGTGTCCAGGACCACCCAAGATCCCATGAGGGGCATGGGACACATAGGAAGCCTAAAAAAACCTAATGTCTGAAAATTAAAACAAATTAACCTCTGATTTTTTCTAAACCTACTTACAAATTAACCTTAAATTATTATTTTCTTTCAATATAATGTGTTATTTTAAAAATATATATTTATATATTGTGTTTCTTCTGATGTACCTATCTGCTTTGGGGAGATGAGGAGTGTTTCCAAGCACTCCTATTTCTAAAGCTCATACCCATTTCAAGTTTCATGCAACTTAGTCATAAACCAAGGTTACATCCCCACATTCTGTTCAAGAACTTTAAGTAGTCATAGTGGCGCATTAAGGTAGGTAGTCAAAATTATGGTAGTGCATGGCCCAAATCCCTGACCAACTTTACATCATAAAATCAAGGATACAATCCCACACCCATGTTCTCTTCAAGACCTACATTTCATTAACAACGTAGCATTTTTTTAAAATGTGTTTAAAGGTGGGATAGCCATATCGAAGACATTTTCGCTCCTAATACAACTGCTGCTCTTGAGAGTCCAATCGTATCTCCCTACTCTTGATCGTGCTTCTTCTTGTGCAATTTAAATCCTTGAGGCATAGTTTAACGTTGGTTAAGTCTGAATTGAATTCACATAGGGTAATAAAAATCCTCCAAATATTTTTCAGGAGGCAAGGAACCAGTAGAAGTTGCAGTCAACCCGTAAGCATCCCATAAAATAAAAAACACATACTTCTATGAAAGAAAATGCAAGTGGTCATATACAAACCCATGAGGAGAAATCGTATACACCCGTGAATCGATGAAGGAGAAAACACATGCAACCAATAAACAAATCGTGGAGAAATAAAAATTGCAGACAACCCGTAAAAACACATGAAGGTAAGTGGAGTAGCTTCTGACCAATCGATGGTCACAAAAAAAATATAACCTCATCTATTTATAAGGATTGAATGGAAATAGATTCACGTTTAGGTCCACATTAAACATAAAGTTGTCGAAGCCATAAAAAAATAAAAATTGGACCAACAATTTAAAATAACCCAAATCATAAAATACAACTTTAACCAATAACATGAAATAATCCAAACCATAAAATAAAAAAATTGACCAATAACATAATATAAAATAATACAAACCATAAAATAAAAAATTTGACCAGTAACGTAATATAAAATAATCCAAATAGACATCATACTCAAAGGTGCACACAAGGAAGAGTGCTAGGACCAAGAGTCAACAACCACAAGATCAAGGTAAAGGTGGACAGTCATCATACTCGAAGGTGCACACAAGTAAGAGTGCGAGGACCAAGAGTCAACAACCACAAGATCAAGGTAAAGGTGGACAGTCATCCAATGAAGATGGTGATGACGACGACGATGATGATGAAGATGAAGATGGTGATGATTTAATGTCCTAAGTCTGGTGTAGAGACCTGAACACTTTAATTATGTAATTTTTCTTAAATAATTCTGACATTTAAGGGGTTCACACAGAGCCTTCTCGGATTGGAAAAAATAAGGGTTTCTTCTGGGATATTTTGCAGAGGACAAGAGTGATAAGTGGAAAGAAAACAATGAAATGTTAGAAATTGAATTTACTCTCCCCTAACACATTTATATCTGGTTCCATTTAGGTTTCAGAATCTGCGCCGCAAAAACCTACTACCACACTTCTCGGCAGCCAAACTGTGCAACTAAGGAGAGTAGTTCTGCATGTTTCAACCAGATTCTTTGGGAAACTTGCATAGGTTTTTTAAAGCCTCAATTTAATATATAAAAATTTATTTATATATTTTTCTAAGGTTCTGGAAAGTTTGAGGTGTTTTGGGTGAATTTGGGGATTTCTAGCAATTTTGGTCAAGAGAAAACCTGCACAGAGGAGGATGAAAAAGGGTGGTATGACCAAAAAAAAAAAGGTTTTTGGATATTGGTATGGGAAGGTAGGCCTGTTACTGAAAGAGCTCATTTTGATTTTACAGATCCTATTTTGCATCAATTTCAGTAAAACTCGTTATAAAAAACTAGTAATCTAGCTAGGGCCTTAAAAAAACTATTAAATTAGCTTAAATCCAATTCTGTGAAACATGAGATTTATAACAGAGATAAATATGAGCTCTCTAAAAATGAATACTTATTTCAATCCCTTCCCCATCATGAAATATTAATTACAATACTCATATTCACTCAATCACCCCATACACTGATAAAATATGATCTTTTTACGAAACTGAGATAATATTCTTCAGGTTCTGATATATCTCAACCTGATAAATGTAATGTTCAGAATATATTGACACTACAGAACAGAAATAACATTATTGACTTACCATTACAAAGAGGCTTCCAAAATTAAGGGGCAATAGCCCCGAATCATGACCAGTAAGGGGCTATGAGCATAACTAAAGCATGGGCTTCACTGGAGCTCGACCTAAACTTGAAGAGAAGGGAGGAGGGGTTTGGGGATCATCACCCAATGGTATGAGGCACAACACTCAGAGAGTATGCTCACATGGCATAACCACAATATCAAATCATCCAAACTGAATCAATGGGCTCAAATTCACCTTTTATAGGATTCTGGATGACCTGCTTAGTAAGTTGAGGCCAATGGTGACCTGTGAGAGCAAGTAAACCCCATGGGTGACCTAACCCTAGCCACAAAATCACCCCCTTTATGCAATTAGGAAAGTAGGACCATGTGCAATTGTTTCCAAGTCCAAATCATCCTTCACAATTAGAAACTGCGCCCTCCCTTAGTCAAAATATGCCTCTTTTGAGTTATGACAGCTTTTTGCTTTTCCTGGGTCATAAGGAAACTTTTTATTTACTTAAAAAACTTTCCTGCTTTTCTCTTACATCTTTTCTAAGATCCATAAGAGGAAACTGCGCCCTCCCCTTTGAAAGACTTTCCTGCTTTTACCTCTATCTACTTTTTACTGCTTTTAGGCAATTTCCATTTATTCTCCTGTTTGCTTTTGTCATGGACTTTATTATTTTTACCAAGTAAAGTTGACTATCTTTCCCCATTGTGCCCTCCTGACATGGCAGCCTTAATTCCACATCATTATTGTGCATAATAAATAAAATTTCCGAGATAAAATTAAATACATGCCTTAAAACAATTATTGGCAAAATTTATCCTATGAGGAATAATTAATATCAATTTTGAGCCCCTAGGAACTTAGCATGGTCAAAACGTTTTAATGGTCAATTTGAGGGTACATGACAGCCCTCCCCTCCCAAATCTGCTTGTCCTCAAGAAGAAGCACTCCAAAGTGCTGCAAATTTGTTCATCATGTAGGAGAAATGGAGCATGAATCCATTTTGCAAAAAATATTGACTTTCTCCGTCAATCCATCCTGTAAAGTTTCTCCAAAACAAGAAATTACAGGGTCCCATTGCTTTCATTGCACCCCCTTCAGTGAGAATGCCTTCCCACACAACTTATCAGGAGAATTTATTCCTGGATCCCATTTCCTCAACTATAAGCATCCAAACATTAGAATCCACCATACAAATTTATCATCACAAGAAATGACATTCATGCTGTGGAAATCATACAACTACACTGAAAACTGGAAATTCTCAATGCAAAGTTGGAAATATGTCAGAATTCTCCACCCAACATAAAGTTCATTATATGCTTGATGCACATTAGCATTGAATCTCACAATTATGTTGCTGCATATACATAGGTGTGAGTCCCATGTCCAACCCCAACGAGTATAGGCATCATTCAAGAAACAAGGATGCAAAAACTACTCACAATAAGATTATGCATCACAATTATCTCCACAAATGCAAGCAAGAAAAATAAATAAGTGTCCCATCATCCAATCTGAGAGGGTACTGACACTCCAACCAAAAGTTCCATGTGAACACTTCCAATGGATCAACTCTTTGCCACTATTCATAGGGTACAAGAATCCATCCAACTGTGTATTTCATCCACCAAGACCACTTGATGCAAGATGTTTTTCTCATCAATCCCTCTTGGCAGTTTGATTACTCAGCTACCTTCCACTGCTCATGAGAAGAAATTTTTCTGCAAGAAGACTCCATGTGTGACATGTAATATTCCACCCAATCCACATGTGGTTGAATGGCAGGAAGTGACAACAATATGTTCCTATGTGGTGGATGTGAGGGTGATGGTGCATTCCACAACCCATCACGAACAGCTAGGAAAGACTCTAGCTCTTCCTGTTGCACCACCAAGGAAAATTCCTTCTCCCAAATTTCATTCTCTCTTGATGAGGCTGAAATAGAAGTGTGGGTAAAACTGTGAATCATACCTCTGCAATACTTATCCACCCAACTTATGGCTGCCCCATTTTCATCCTCATATGAATCTCCCATGGGTAAGATATTCTTTTCAGGAAACAATTCCATTTTTTTCTGTAAAAGACCAAGTGCTTGGTTCTCATCAAACTTGTCTGTAAAGTCATCAAGCACAAAAAAATCAGAATGCACCTCATGTGCATGTGTATGGAATGTATCCAATTTCTGCAAATTAAATCCTTGTGGCTGCCCACATGCCAAGGCAATTTTGGTCACAACAAAAACTTTATTGCAGAAATTAAATTCTTCATCTCCCACCTTCTTCACTTTAAATGTGTCTCTATCCACCCAATCAATGGATGAATAAGGATTTTTTTTTTCTGATCCATAAGTAATGTTATCAGCCATCTTTATGGTAGAATAGAACACTTAATCTTTCCTCTCAACCTCAATGAGTGCTTGGCTAATATTCTCTTCCTCATATATTTTTACAAGCACCTGCAAATCTAAGTGAATCTCATGATCCACCATCTCATGAGATTCCTCCCTCTATTCAAGAATGCAATCATCCTTGCGAATATTTCTTAATGGTGTGTAGGAGGGCAGGTAATACCTTTTCAACTTCTCATGAAGTTTCTCTATCTCCATCTTGGATTCTTGGAGTGCACATTGAGTGCTCTACAAGGAATATTGGGTGGTCAACAAATCTTGTGTGAGCTTGCAAATTTCTTCTCCATATTCCAAGGATTCTCCATGCAACACATCAGAAACCTTAATCGAATCATCTCTATTAGAAAGAAATTTTAATAATTCTTCTTGTATTGTAGACAATTCCTTTTGCATCTCCTCCTTGGAATCAAGAGAAGATTGATCTTCCAATGACGCAGCTATCCAACACTGGTGTGCCACTGAAGAATGTGTGTCTTGGAGAAGGTGTAAATCATTTTGAATATTATTTTCACCCATTTTCAAAGGCCAAGAAAATGAGTGGGGCTCTTGAGGAAAATCACCCCCTTCTTCTTTCCCGCAATTTTCTTGCTGTGACTTGTACTTCTTTTTATGAATATTTCTTTCTGCTTTCCCACCTGCAAGACTATATGGCTCATAGATCTCCACAATGGTGATAGTGGGATTGGGATTCTCAATGATTTCAAGCCTCTCCTATGATGTGGATGCAACTTCATCATGCTGCAAGAGAGTCCAAAATTCATAACTTTTTGCATCCCTTTGCACCAGATTTTTCTCCTTCAAATTTCCTAGTTCACACCTAGCTGGTGGGGGCTTGTCTTCCACTTCATTGGGAAATTCAAATAATGAATTCAGATATGATATTTCCTCTTCTTTTGGATTTGAACCAAAATATTCCTTCACCATATTATCATCATTGACAATATCACCCCTCTTTGCACTGATTGTGTGATCACCAAAGGGGAAAATAGGACTAAATTTATCTCCCTCACAATTGGCCTTCATTCTGTAGTCCTCAAATGAAAAGGAAGACTTTTTATCTTTACATGGATCAGAGGGTTGCAGGTGTATAGGGATACTACAAAAATCAGAACTTTTATTATCCATGTTCTTAACATTACCATCTTCCTGTACGGATACTATGGTGGCCTTCTCTTCCACCAAAATTTCTGCCTCACACCCAAGAGGTGTGGCCTTGTTTTCATCTTCATTATGTGGCTTAGAAGGTGACTGTAAATATGATTTTTGTACCTCTTTTGGATCTGATCCAAAATATGTCTCACTGCCCATACATGAGCCAGAACCTTGAGCAGTGATCCGGATATCACCCACCAAGAAACTTGAATTGCATTCCTCTTCAACCTCTTCTCTTATGCAACCACCTTGTGTTGATTTGTACTTCACCTCTTAGATCTCTGTCTCCACTTTGTTTCTCTTCTTATTCAAGGAACTTAAATCTATGTCATCTTTATTGGTACTCATGTCACAATATTTAGAAGATCTATTTGAAGAAAAATCAAACAAACTCTTAAATCTCAAACATGTTGATGGCTTGGAGGAATCTTCACCTTTGGTTATGTCTTCTTCTTCTTTTCTCAAAGAGTTGGAACAACTTGGTTCCTCTCTGGATAGCTTGCTACTCTTGAAATAATTCTCACAATAATGCTTGGTCTAGAATCCATACTTGAAATAAATATAATCTCTAAAAGAAAGGTTTGCACAAATATTCCTACCCAAACCTAGATAGTCCTCGTAGCAGTGAGACATGTTCTCACATGCTTCAATAATATCTGTCAAGTTTTTCTTAACCATTGGAGAATATGGTATGATATATTCCCCTTCTAATGTTCGATAGTTTTCATAATATTCATTTTTTGGTAGGCCTCCATCAACATAGAGGATTTTTTATTCTTCATATCTTCTATAGTATTCTTCATACTGCTCATCATAGTCATCCCCATTGTATGACATGGCTGCAAATTTATTCAATGAGAGATTTATTTCCATAGGATGATCCAAGGAAAGAGATTTGATACCATTTTAATGTCCTAAGTCTGGTGTACAGACCTGAAAAATTTAATTCTGTAATTTTTCTTAAATAATTCTGAAATTTAAGGGGTTCACACAGAGCCTTCTTGGATTGGAAAAAACAAGGGTTTCTTCTGGGACATTTTGCAGAGGACAAGAGTGATCAGTGGGAAGAAAAAAAATAGATGTCTGAAATTGAATTTCCTCTCCTATAACACATTTATATCTGGTGCCATTTAGGTTTTAGAATCCGCACCGCGGAAACCTACTACCACGCTTCTGGACAGCCAAACCGTGCAACCGAGGAGAGTAGTTCTACCTGTTTCAACCAAAGGCTTTGGGGAAATTGAAGAGGTTTGTTACAGAATTAATTTAATATATAAAAACGTATTTAGATAGTTATCTAAGGTTTTGTAAATTTTTAGGTGTTTTGGGTGAATTTGGGGATTTCCGACAATTTTGGTCAAGAGAAACCTTGCACAGAGGAGGATGAAAAAGGGTGGTAAAACAAAAACAAAAAAAGGTTCTGGAGATTGGTATGGGAAGGTATGCCTATTACTAACCTACAGGAACTAACAGAGCTCATTTTGAGTTTACAGAACCTATTTTGCATCAATTTCAGTAAAACTAGTTATAAAAAACTAGTAATCTACCTAGGGCCTTAAAAAAACTATTAAATCAGCTTAAATACAATTCTCTGAAGCATGAGATTTATAATAAAGATAAATATTATCTCTCTAAACATGAATACTTATTTCAATCCCTTCCCCATCATGAAATATTCATTACAATACTCAAATTCACTCAATCCCCCCATACACTGATAAAATATGATCTTTTTATGAAACTGAGATAATATTCTTCAGGTTCTGATATATCTCAACCTGATAAATGTAATGTTCAGAATATATTGACACTACAAAACAAAAATATCATTATTGGCTGACCATTACAAAGAGGCTTCCAAAATTAAGGGGTGGGAGCCCCAAATCATGACCAGCAAGGGGCTGTGAGCATAAGTGAAGCATGGGCTTTATTGGAGCTTGACCTAAACTTGATGGAGGCTGTAATATACTTCTAGAATAAGCTTCATTGGATGAAATTAGCGCTCCATAGACCTGCAATAGATAGAAAGGGAAATTGAAGAGAAGGGAGGAGAGGTTTGGGGATCATCACCCAATGGTCTGAGGCACAACACTCAGAGAGTATGCTCACATAGCATAACCACAATATCAAATCATCCAAATTGAATCAGAGGGCTTGAATTCACCTTTTATAGAATTTTGGATGACTTGCTTAGTACTTTGAGGCCAATGGTGACTTGTGAGAGCAAGTCAACCCCATGGGTGAGCTAACCCTAGCCACAAAAGCACCCCCTTTAGGCAATTAGGAAAGTAGGACCATGTGAAATTGTTTCCAAGTCCAAATCATCCTTCACAATTAGAAACTGCGCCCTCCCTTAGTCAAAAGATTCCTCTTTTGATTTATGACAGCTTTCTTCTTTTCCTAGGTCATAAAGAAACTTTTTCTTTCCTTCAAAAAGTTTCCTGCTTTTCTCTTACATCTTTTTCGAGATCCATAAGAGGAAACTACGCCCTCCCCTTTGAAAGACTTTCCTACCTTTACCTCTGTCTGCTTTTTACTGCTTTTAAGAAACTTCCATTTATTCTCTTGTTTTCTTTTGTCATGGACTTTCTTATTTTTACCAAGGCAAGTTGACTAGCTTTCCCCATTGTGCCCTCCTGACATGGCAGGCTTAATTCCACATCATTATTGTGCATAATAAATAAAATTGCTAAGATAAAATTAAATACATGCCTTAAAACAATTATTAGCAAAATTTATCCTATGAGGAATAATTAATATAAATTTTGAGCCCCTACGAACTTAGCATGGTCAACACTTTTTAATGGTCAATTTGAGGGGACATGACAGATGACGAAGACGATGATGGTGATGATGATGACAACAACAATGATGATGATGATGATAATGATGATGATGATAATGATGATGACGATGATGATGAAGATGGTGATGACAACGATGATGATGATGAAGAAGAATTTGATGATGTCAATGAGGAAGAGGGTGATGACGAAGATCTTGATGAAGATCACAATGACGATGATGATGAAGATGATGATGAATATGGTGACGATGATGATGATGTCCTATGATCCATGATGAAGATGATCACGAAGAACGCGACGAGTTCACTAAACCATCTACACCAAAAATTGTTAGCATTTCTACATATTTGCAGCGGATATCATACAACGATGACGATGATGATGACGATGATGCTGATGATCATGCTGATGAAGATGAAGATAGAGATGATGAGGATGATGACGAGGATGATGACAACGATAATGATGATGAAGATGATGACGATGACGACAATGATGATGATGATGAAGATGATGATGCTGATGAAGATGATGATGAATATGGTGATCACGATGTTGATGTCCTATGAAATGATGAAGATGATGATGATGATGATGAAGATGATGATGATGATGATGATGATGATGATGATGACGACGAAGATGATGACGATGATTATGATGATGATTATGTTTGAGTTTGAAAACTCTCCCACATTGTAAATACATGCGTCTATTTTAACCATGCCAAATTTCAGACCAAGCTGACAGATATATAAAATATTTCTACGTTGGCCCCACGTAGTACAATAATTTATCTATAGATATGGTTTTTCCTGCTCAAATTTTTAGTGTCATTCATGTTTGACGATGAAGACAACGATGATGATGACGACGACGATGATGATGATGATGAAGATGAAGATGGTGATGATGATGACAATGATGATGATGACGACGATGATGATGATGATGACGATGATGATGATGATGATGATGAAGATGATGATGATGAAGATGAAGATGATGATGAATATGGTGATGATGATGATGATGATGATGATGAAGAATTTGATGAGGAAGAGGGTGATGACGGAGATGATGATGAAGATGATGATGATGATGATGATGATGATGATGATGAAGATGGTGATGATGATGATGATGATGATGATGATGAAGATGGTGATGATGATGATGATGTCCTATGACATGATGAATATGATGATGAAGAATACGACGAGCTCTCCAAACCACTGATGCAAAACGTCATCGATCTTTCCAGGTATCTACATCGGAAATCATACA
>LPNX010539407.1:1480214-1482714 GCA_001517045.1 Pseudotsuga menziesii | reverse complement strand
CTGGTTATCTTTTAAACCATATGCTAAATTGATTTCCCTTTGTGTAAGATTGGTATCTCCATTTCGATGTTCCCCTCTAACCAATGAGGCCACACCTTCCCATGATATTCCATGACCGAATTGTTCACATTGTTCAATCCATACCTTCATCCATTCAATATTTTTTGCAATGTATAAACTAATTGCATCCCACTCTCAACCAATTGCTTGATGACAATAAAAAATAAAATTCAATACAAATGTAAATTATCTTAACAAAGTATACACTCTTAATTGATGCAATATATTGAATATAAAAATAGAATATGTATGATATATATACATAAAAATCAACATTGAAATGTATTATATTAATTAATATCCACTAGATAATAATTATATTTCACATTACTTGATCTACCTTTCCCCTTCAGGTACTCCCCTTCAAAATTGTTATTAGAGTCCAGATCACAAATGCAATGTATAAATGAATTGTATCCCACTCTCAACCAACTACTTGATGACAATAAAAAAAAAATTCAATACAAATGCAAATTATCTTAACAAAGTATACACTCTTAATTGATGCAATATATTGAATATAAAAATAGAATATGTATGATATATATACATAAAAATCAACATTCAAATGTATTATATTAATTAATATCCACTAGATAATAATTATATTTCACATTACTCGATCTACCTTTCCCCTTTAGGTACTCCCCTTCAAAATTGTTATTAGAGCTCGGATCACAAATGCGATGTAAATTGAGCTTTGATTTGGAATATATTGACTAATATACAAGATGTTTTTGTATACTGTATATCCCTCCATCATAGCAACCTCATCACGTGCTCATTTTCTAACCAAATCATTCATAAATTTCAAGTGCCTCTTAACCATCCACATGGACCTTGAGTGCACAGGTCCACACAATTCAATCTCCTCTACTTGGTATATGAGGTAGTGTTACTGTGAATTGAAAAATGTGAAAGGTAGATGCTTCTACATTTCACACATGAGATGAGGAATTTATCTCCTCCAATACTTTGTATTTTATTTATGGATTTCTTTAGATCACAACCATCTACAAGTGACGCAAACCAATAATGGGATTTAACAAAAAAACATTATATTACATAACATGAATTAGTGCACAAAAATCAAATATAAGTTCTACGATGAATTAAATAAACACTAAGAACATGAAAAAAATCATTAGTTACCTCATGTATTTCCCAATATTATACATAACTTGTTTGACATTGTTGTCGAAGTTGTCCGGGAGAGAAAGAGGTGGAACATACTGTAATAATATCCAAACCACATCATTTTTTAAACAAAGAGTAGACAAACAAAATAACAACAATATGCACTGGAATTAAAAAAATAATATATATATGGATACCATAATAATTACCTTCATGAAGACATGCCAATCATGCGTTTTTACCCCCGCAAAATCACCTTTCTTTGTTACGACATTCTTCATGTTCGCACAAAATTCAATGGGAAATCTAATTTTCTGCATGACTTCTTTTACAACATTAATTTTTTGCTCCATTAACATCCATGGAAGTGAGTTTATATTAATTTGGTCTCCGTTGCTATGAAATTGAATGACGTATTTCATTGCATGGTTTCCTTCTTGAATGTCTTTGCAAATTTTGACATTTTTTTGTTTGTCGCTCCTTAGATCCAATATTCGCCATAATGCTTTAGTCAAATTCTTTTTTATATGCATTGTATCAAATAGATGATCAATTTGTAGGCTCTCATAGTAAGGAAACCTGCTGAATTGTTTAGGATAACTTTTCATTCCTCGTGGAAGCCCATTAATTCCTTCATAATCATGACAAACATCATGAATCGTAGTTGATAAAGAAATTACAGAAATCAATGTCAATTACATTAAACAACATATAATAAAAAAATACATAACATTTCATATACGATGATTCATACGTACCAGCTTGACGATTTCTATTATATTGAAACTTCCATAGGTGATGTGTCATTCTATATGGTTTTAATGAAGTCTCTTGCTTCCCATTGAATAGATTTTTTTTGGTTTTTTGATACCTATTATTCTTAGAGAGGAAGTTCCTATACTCATCAAACACCTCCTTTCTTAATATTTTTGAGCGACGAGATTTGATCTTAGGACCAAAAACTGGACATGCAAATTTTCCCTTTGTCTGAATGCCTACATAAAGAGATGGAATATATATGTCAATTATAATTGTATATAAAATGAATGGAATATTTAAAAAAACATGCGTGCATAGTACTATATTAACTAGTTCATAAAATTAAATGCAATTAAAGTGCAACTTAAAAATACAAACCACAAAAATGGGTTAACCCTGGGGATCATGTATTGTCCATACAAGCATTGAATGAAATTGAAATTTCCTTTGTCCTATTGGTATAGATACGTCATACATAATGATACCATTCCATAACTTTAGTAACTCGTCTACAAGAGGTTCGATATATACATTCATATATTTA
>LPNX010539407.1:1451545-1478881 GCA_001517045.1 Pseudotsuga menziesii | reverse complement strand
TATATATATATGACATTAGAGAACAATATATGACAAATGAGATGCCATAGCTACATTAAAAATAAAATATCTATAGATACAATATACCTGGAATAATCATTGACAGCATTATGTGCTCCCTCTTTATTGACAACCATGGAGGAATGTTATTGTTGATAGCAAAAATAGGCCACACCGTCTAAACGGATCTCATCTTTGCAAATGGATTGACACCATCTGCTGCCAAAGAAATCCTAATATTACGAGGATCTTATTTAAAGTGAGGCCATTTTTCCTCCATATCTCTAAATGCAGAACCATCTATAGGAATTCGAATAACGTCATCTTGAATTTTGTTCCTTGCATCGTAATTTATAAATTGTGCTATGTTTTTGCACCTGAAAAATCATTGAAAACATGAAATGATCGGAATATAATGAAGAACCTTGTGAGGCACCTTTCTTGTTACTTGATCTGTTTGATATCTACTGATATGACATTCTAGACATTATGTTGCAAATTCACGTTGATTATAATATAAAACATGGTCATCAGGGAATCCATGATTGCTTCAAAATGCATTCCAATTTCTTTCATGATGGCCGATAAATATCGATGTGTGGGAGGTAAAATATTTGACAGTGGTAGCAAAAGTTCAGCTATCAAGCTACAACAAATTAAAATAAAAATCTATTTAGTATAATATATAAATAATATTAATGAAACACATTTCATCCATATTAATTTGAGTTATGAATTAACAATACAATTATTATTTTACATACCTTAACATCCATGAGACTGATATTTTTGAAACACCATTGATAACCTTCAAGTTCATTATCAACAATATAGGAGAGAGAAGATTTTTGTTGGATCCTTCTTAAATGGGTTTGTATGCCTTCTCAAGAAGAGGTAAATCTTGAACATCATCAAAGTCATCAATGTTTTTATGATCATAGTCATCATCATCATCCATTCTAACATTAAATGAATCATGGATCAATGTATTTGTACCATCATCTTCAACTATGTTATCAGTATGATCATCTTCTTCAATAGGATCATTAACTTGTTCTCTATTAATCATAGCTCCATGTTCCTCTGGTGCTTGTTCTGAAAGCACTTCCTCTTAACGACATGATGTAGGATTTATTTCCTTCATAATTACATGAATACATCAATAGATATAAGTTAATATAAGAAATATTAAAATAATACATACATTTACCAAAGAAAAAAATATAAAAAAATTTATAATGCAAAAATTACAAATGGACGATATTCATTGCCCTGCTCAGTGTGTCCATGTTCCCTACAATGTTTTTTGGTTGTTGTGATAAATATTATTCTCCTCTTAAAGCCCCTACATTGACTACATGGACAATAGCATTTCCCACCACACCTTCTTTTCACTCCATCGCACAGTCTAGCAAGCAATTCTCAATTTTGTTCGTTTGGATCAAGAATATTGCTAGTTGACACTTTGTCACAAAAATATTGAATGAAGACTATGAACGATCTTAGAAAATAAATATCCACACATCATTATTTCCGCATACAGTTTGTCACAGAAAAAATAATTTTCACAAACCATATGTCGAAGAATAAAATGATACCCGCAAACTTCGCGTCGAAGAATAAAATAATTCTATAAACCGTCCGTTGAGGAATAAAATAATTTCCGCAAACCGTTGCTTTTATATAAAACATGTCAAAATGTTTCTGTAATTTATATATTTTCAAATTCAACAATTGTCGGATATCCGACGAAATGGAGCCTAGTTACCATTGCAAAAGCATGTGAAATATGTCGAGAATCTGACAATTGGGGATGTCAATAATTCGACAAAGTGGCGTCGCAAATCCAACAAAGTGGCATAAAAACTCCGACAAAGTGGTGTCGAAAATTGGACAATAGAAACACCGACGATTTACATCAGAAATCCGACCTGTTATTCTATCAATTTAAAAAAGATAATCAAATTTCATAATTTGAAAGTGAAATCCGAAGACACAATATTTTTGGTCGGATGTCGTCAAATTTTCTCACCGGATTTTGGGTACAAATATTGTTGTGAAACAAAAATAAATTTTGAGTATTTTCTTGTTAGGTAGGTGCTTATTTAGCTTGAGTTGAGTCTACTAGATATTTTGTTGAATCATTTTTGACAATTAACTATGGTTTGTGCCACATTGTTCATTGTCTAATATATTTGTTTAATACATGCATGTGTTGGTGCAATACATGCTCAAAACCTATTTTGTATGACTTCTTTCTTTTGGTAATGCATTTGATCATCTTAGGGACAAGAATTTCCTTCTACTTGATAGGAATATTACAATGAAATGGGTGCAATTACTAGATAGAATCCAATCCAAATTTTCCAAATTTTCCCAAGAATTGCACTTGCTCTCGTCCTCATGAAATATTTTTTGCATAGGCTACATAATTGTAGGTTACAGGTTATAAACCTGTAACCTACTCTCATCCTCATACAATATTGGTTGCATGGGTTTCCATACGTAATTTTCTAGTTATATTAAATTTCATCAAAGGAATAATTTGTACGAAAATATCAAAGAAATACCCCTCACATTCAAAAATAGAATCCTCGAATGTAGATTAGGAGAAATCCAAAAGATGATTCTCCATATTGATGGACGATATTTATAATAAACCTATAAAACATAAACTAGTGTTCCCAAATCTAAGGAATGGAATACCTACCGTTGAACTACCTTTGAACTAACCACTTAAAATTTGAACCTCATTGCTTTCCATTACCCAAATAGGACCACAAAGATCTGATTTATACTACGTGTAGACTTGATTGATACATGAAAAAAATAAAATTGTATTGACAACATATTTAAATATCTTAGCAATACTTTTTGAGTGATGGAAAATACAAAGCAACTTCTTATCTGATAGACCATTTCAATCTATTGCATAAGTAAGATTGCAATCTATTACATAAGTAAGATTGCAGATGGAATTAATTTGTGCATGAACGTTGAGAACCACCCAAAATTCTTATGGAGTCAATCTCTGTGCAAGTTTCAATGAAATACAATATGATTTTTTACTTCTAATAACTGCATGAAGTAACAATGAATGAATAAATATTTCACAAGAAAAGCATCCACTCGAAAGCGAAAAAACTAACAAATTCAAAAAAATAGCAATCTTTGAGGATTTATTTTAAAATGGGTGTCCTATAAGAAAGTGATATGAAACGTTATCATGCTAGAATTATTTGTGTAGAAAAGTTGGGAACCACATAAAATCCATTGAAATATACTAAGGATTTGCACTCAGTTACCTTGTGAAGTAATAACAACAAAAATAGCAAACTCCAAGGATCTGCTAATAATGGACCCTCTAATGAGGGAGTAGTCTTAAGGATTGGAGGTGGAAATTTTATCAGCATATTCATGCATTTAACAATTGAAAATGGGATCAAACTCTTTCTCGATCAATATTAATCAGAAAAATCAACCTCATTCCATCCCTTCCCTTTTCCTTTGACTAAAAATAGGCATATTTTATCATATCATCTGCAGCCTTGTAATTTCCTAAACTCCTTTGATGCAAACAATACATCATTGAAACGCCTTTATTTGATTTTATGTTGATGGAAAGTTCCCATGCCTCTGATCTTATGAAGCAATCCTTGATGGATTTGGAGAGAAGAAGGAAATGTTCTCATTAATCCATCCATCAAAATATTTTGGTGATAGAATTCCATCATCAATAAAAATCTATTGGTAGTAGAATGATTTGTCACCTCCGCAATAATTAGGAAACATAGAATGAGACTAGTATTAGGAATGGGAAATTATAATCAATTCAATGTGAGCATCAAAGATTTAAAGTAATCGTATGATCATTCTAATGGACTTGTACATGTATATTCCCTTGGCATGGCTCAATTTCCAGTTGCAAAGATAAAAATCGCTGAGAATATGGGAAATAAGAAATGTTGGAACATTTGTATAGCTCCAAGTTTTTGACGCGATATCCCATAGTCCATGTTCATGTTTTTTTTAACAGTTTATTTCATATTTTCACACTCCATACCACAATCAGAGTATATATATATACTCAGAGTAATCAAAGTATATATATATTTCTTGTTCCTGATTTTGATCCATGGAATGTGGGAGAAGTAGAGCTCTCCAAATGTTCCATTGAAATCTAAGAGGTGGATTTTGTGCATGCATATGGAGAACAAATCAATATTGTCTCATTTGTTTCTTGGGGAAACTTAACTAAGAATCTAACATGTTTTCATGAGATACCCAACTCCAGACAATGTCTTAATATCTAGCCGAGAAGTTTGACTTTTAACTCCCACTAAATTCGAGGATCCCTTGGGATTGAAACTTGTAAAGCTACTAGTTCCATTGTATGTTGGTGCAAATTCTTCTAATTTGTTAGGTTCCAAGTTTAATTCATCTCTATGTGAATTGTTTATATCTAAAATTTTATTTTAGAATAAACCTCGCTATTTAACTATTCTTGGACAACCAAAGAAAGAGTTTTGTGTTTTGTCTTCCTTCGTAATTAGAAATTCCTACATATTTTCATATCAGATTAAACTATATGCCTTCTAGGGAATCTGGGATGTTACTACACTAACACTAGTATAAAAAGAGAGGCTCACCAACCATGCCAAAAGTTGGTTTTCCTATAATTATCATATGAATTTTCTTGTGCAGGTTTGTGGTGATAACATGACTCAAAGATCATTCCCAGTATGATCCAGAAATAGAAAACACATAAAAAAATATTTTACTTTCATTTTGGCAATTAAAAAGAAAAATATTATTTTATTTGTTAAAAAAACAATAGCTTAGAGACTAACCATGAAATATTCCAAATTTCCAAAGTCCTAAAAGCAGATTTGGTATTTTTTTCCTATCTATGGGCATGCCTTAATACAAAAAGGATGTCCTTTGCTATATGTATCTACATATTGGACACTTTTCAAAATAGATCTTTCTTAGCTACATTCCAAGTGATTAACTATATTTTTCAATGTATTCAAACTATCAAGTAATGAAAAATGAATTCATAAACATGAGATATCTATCTAATTATAAAGATTAATCATAATCATATAAACAAAATAACATAAATCCCCCAAAAAAACTTTGTATCACATATACCATTATGAAATTATGATCACATGGATTAGGAGGAAAGGGAATCCTCTTCATCCAATGGTTTTAAACCTTTTTTACTAGATAACAAGGTCATTACACCTAACTTTTAGAATGATAAGGAAGAGAGTGAATATCCATAAGGAAAAGTACATCTCTCGTCTTCAACAATATTAGCATAGCTAATGATAAGTCTGTTTTGTATATCTATGGGAACTTGTAAGTACTTATATCATTCCGAGATAGGGATTTCCAATAATCCAAATATTTTTTTTCGTGAAATAACATTCCTCGAGCACTTTGAGAGATAAGGGAAACCCATCATAGGAATCAAATAATGAACTATTTCAAATACCACTACAATTTCCAATAATCCAAATTTTTTTTTTCATGAAATAACATTCCCCGAGCACTTTGAGACATACGTGAAAACCATAGTAGGAATCAAATAATTAACTATTTCAAATACCACTACAAGATGAGGTTGGTGGAAGGTGTGCAAGAAAAAGAGCTCTTGAAATTGTTCTCCATTGAGGATTGTGAACTTGTGAATAAAAGAATTTCTAATAATCGTGATGGTAAAATAATACTACTTGCAAAACGTGACAAAATTTAAGCTACCAGAATTAATGAAGGGTAGTGAAGGGAAGATTCCCTTCCCGACTGAAAATAATGCATGCAATTTCTTACCATTAGCCACATCATTAACAATTGTGAAAGTTTGAAAACATAATAGACGACATCTTAACATCCCTATGCCTTTATTGATGTTATAAATTAGTTGACCCACTCTAGATAAATCCATCCTTTCAAAAGTTGTATCCCTTCCTCCATCCACTCTCGATTCCCAAGGGAGGGAAATTTTATATTAAAAACTAAGTAAAAGAAGAAATAAATCTTGTATCCCTTCCTCCATCCACTCTCGATTCCCAGGGGAGGGAAATTTTATATTAAAAACTAAGTAAAAGAAGAAATAAATACCACAATGTACCTGCTTAGCATCCTTACCAAACTTATCCCTACCAACCACCATGCCACTAGACTAATACATTACATTGACGTAACACACAACATTCCATTTGATTTGCAAGCATAATTAAGAAATATTGCATTCAAATAAGGCATGATTGTATCGTAATACACCCTGAAGCTGGACTGCAAATAATGCAAATTCAATGATCTGTGAGTTAATCAAGAAAGAGATACATAAGAAAAGTGCCCCTTTTATCTAAGAAAATATCAATAAAAACAAATCAATCCAAGTCCATCCAAAGTAGGAACAAAAAATTACCTCAAAGCTGCAATTACAACAACCATAAACAAACCATCCATATATATAGCAATCTATATATAATAAACATAATCTCTTGTAATACCCCAGTTGTTAAGCCCTGAACTTATGATCGTTCATATGACCTATGTTCTTTTGCATTATGGACTTATGATATTTTATGTAACTCTGGACTTATGTTCCTTTTCATGTTAGAGTGGTTAATCACTTTTTATCCTTGTTTGATAATGAGAATCATGGACTTTGGCATTAATATCATCTTAATTATTGTTATTGTTGTTATCAACAATGCTTTATCCTATTAAATATACAATTGTCTCAGCAAATGAAACTAAAAGAGTATGGGAGACCATGGATTCCACAAGTGAGGGGGAATGGGGAGATCCCTATCACCTTATAACTTATTTTTGGCTTGAATTTTTCCATCTTAGTTCATAAATTGCACATTGGTGACATTCACAATTATGGTCACCCAAACCTTGTACAACAGACCTTATTCTTGATCTTTATGAACTATGGAGCTATTATTTCATTTTTTGCACACTTTAGTGGCCCCCTCTTGCCTAGGGAGCCTTTATTTAGAGGATATTCCCTCACATTTATGTATTTTTGGTCATTTATGATCCCTTTTCCTAGTTTCGGGAGTTGTAATCTATTTTGTAGCTTCTACTCTTACACTATGCATTGATGATCCTATTTTTGTGCTTCCATGATATTTATGACCCTATTGGATGCCCTCTCTCACCTATTTCTCCCTCTTTGATGTTTTGTAACCCCATTTATCTACCAGTGTGCCTCCATGTGCTCTTCATGGCACCACTCAGTTTTTGGTAACTCCTCCTCATGGTGTTAATTCGAGAAAGGGTATCTTTTCACTAAGCCATCACTCCACTAATTCAAGTTAATTTTCCATGATGAATCTTAAACCTTAACTATCTCTAATTTGAGTTGATCCCTTTGGGTTATATTTGGACTCCTTGTGCTATAAATTCATATGCCCTCTCCTTGTTGAAGTTAATCTTGAGCTTTGGACCATGTGACTTATGCTATCTAACCGTGTTGGGAATGTTGATAGTATTGAGAGTGTGTTCAAACTTAGAGTGAGTCTATGTTTTTCCCTTTACTTCCATTATATCACTCTACTAGTCCAAGTTCTCGCACAGGAAGCCAAGAAATGGGAATGGTGAGCTATGTGACATCCCATAGGCAGTGGAGACAGAGAGGAAAGTAGTAGTGGGAAGCATTGTGGCTCTTGGAAGATGCAATTTCGCAATTAGTGATACTAAGTGAGCCTCTATCCATGGATCCATGGTCTCATATCAGGAGTGACATGTTCAAGCGAAGAATTCTTGACGGTGTCTATGGCTTAGAGCAAAGTTGTCCTGTTGCATCCAGTTGCCCATATTTGAGATAAGTATTTCTCTTATGTTATGTTTTCATTACATTATTTTATTTGGTATATACATGCAATGGTGGTTGATTGGATGTTTGAGTTTTCATGTAATGAATGTCAGGATCTGCATGGAAGAAGGATGAATTTCATATAATTTGGAGTTGAGTTTCTATGTTTGTTACCTTCTTTCTATCCTTCTTATTCTTAATAAAAAATTGTAATTTTGGCTCTATTGTATTGAGAGGGGCGCAACCATATGACATTGTTCTCCAATATCTGATCAATTTTGTGTTGTTAGACCTATTCCATTGTGTCCGTAACAGTGTTTCTAGTGAAAAACACCTTTCTTTTCATTGAAAAATCTTTCCAGATGACCAAGATATGTTTGTTTTGGTCTGACAGCTTTCCAGTTCCAAGATGAGCGCACCTATCATTTGATTGTGAATGTTTTGTTTACATATTTGTTATTAGTTATAGATTTGAGGGTGAGTGATGTATTCTATATGTAAAATTAAGCGATGGTCGTAGGGTGGCATCCCTACGATCTGATTTTTATTAGTGAGATATGACTATAGGGGATAGTCATCGGGAGTTGATTTTGAAGGTTGTAGTTGGAGCGAGTGTTCGTTGTTTGCTATGGCTTCAGTGTGGCTGTATATTGAAGCCTATGTATGTACCATGATATGTGGTTTTCCTTACTTTTTATCCTCATTAATAGCACTTGCATAAGAATACCCAAAAAATAGATTAATTTGCAAATAATGAATGACATCAATACTTAATTATTTATAAATTATACTATCAAACAAACCAAAAGTACATAAATTAGTTAGTCACATCAAAGTTCATGTTTATCATATATTATTCATGTTCTTGCTACAATTACGACCCTTAGATCACACTTTGGAAATTATTAATTGAGTGTCACAATTAATTATTTAATTAAGTGTCGTAATTAAATAATTTAGTGTCACAACTTTAGTTAAATTTAATCTCTAGAGTTATAAGTTTTAATTATTTGGGTGAAAGGTTAGTCATCCTAATAGTAATTTATCTAAATATGTTGTTATTGAACTTAAGTTATCCTTAATTTTAGAACCTTTGTCCTTATCTCAAGGGTCCAGGACATTACAAGTGGTATCAGAGATGAAATTTTCAACACTACGACTATCGAGCCTTCTGCAAAGTTTCAAGTCACTTTGTAAACACAAATTTGAATTAGATAACTTGGATCCATGCACCTTAATATAGTTTCACACATTAGCTAGTTAATTAAAGTTTCATCTTGGTATGGATATAGAATTGATGCTAAGTTAGAAAGGATAAATCTTGGAAGGATTTATATCCCCCTTATCCAATTAGGTATATTGCAACTTAGAAAAGTTCTAGTTACATTATAAACTAGAAGAAAAGTAGTTTTAATGATAATAAACTTATACCAATGTGTAGTTTACTAACAAACTGTTGTTATTGAACACATTACTATTCCTAGTGAATGACTAAACAAGTGGTGCGACCAATAAAATGATATTTTAATCAAACCTGTGAAGACAAAAGATTCAACAAGTACAAGTTCAACAATAGGAATTCAGAGATTGGAGATGTATTTTGAGGAAGGAAGGAGACCATATAATCCCGATGAGGAGTTTGTTGAGGGAATAAGGTTAATTATACATAAGAGGAGCATTGGACCGTTAACATTAGAGGATTCGATGAGGAAGTGTAGAGAGGATAATGAAAGGATAATTCATATTAGGAGCAGATTATGAGTGATCTAAAATAATTGAATGCCATCCAAAGATCCACTAAAAAGAGTCATAAAAAATCTTATGTGAGGTATAGATCATCTTCAATGAGACGTTATCACTCAGAGAGAAGGAATGGGTATGCATCAAGCATTAAAGAGAGTAGTCCTGAAAGATCTCCAATGAGATACAAGAAGAGGAGGTTTGCTCGAGATGAGGATGTAGGAGAGCTTAGAAGAATGAAGCCCACAAATTTTGATGGAGAAGTAAAAAAAGGATAATATGTTGAAGAATGGTTGTTGGGACTCAACAAGTTCTTCCAGTTGCACCAATAAACACTTGATATGTAAGCATCCGTAGCCATATACCATTTGCAAGGAAAGGAGGCTATATAGTGGGATCAGCTAGTTAAGCTAAAAGACATCGACAAAGACACAATCTATTGGAAGAAATTTAAGAAGTACTTCCAAAAGGAATACCTCTCTGAGAATTACTATGACAAAAGGATGGAAGAATTCTTCGAGCTTAAGTTGGGAAGAATGAATATGGATTCCTATGAGAAGAAGTTTTTGGAACTTTTGAAGTATGCAGACTTCATCAAATATGAGAAGGTAAATATTCAAAGGTTCCTAACTGGTATTCCTAAATGTTATAGAGATAAAATTCAATATCATAGAGCAAGGAACCTTAAGGATGCAATATGGAAGGAAAAACACTTATATGAACAGAATAAGAGAAAGGCCCCATATCAAACGAATTGGAGGGATATGAAGAATAACAAACATGAGCATATAAAGAAATATTTCCAACCCTCAAAATTCAGAAATGTTAACTCTTATCAACAAGGGAAACCAAGGGAAGAGCCTTCAAGGAAAATACCACCTATGTAATGTTGTATATGCAAGGAAAATCACTTTTCCAGTCAGTTCCCACATAAGAAGAATATATATCCTTCACACCATTCAAGAGGCTTCAACTATTGGATATGTAGGTGGAAGTGTTTAGAGGATCTATGCAGCCTTGGATGGGAGGCAAGATGACCACCAATCCCAAATTATTGAGGTAACATGTAAGATTGCTAATAAAACCATAGATATTTTTATTGATTCTGGATCTATCAATAGTTACATTGCACCCAATCTATTTGATAAATGTCATTTAAATAAAAGTAAACTTGAAATAGCAAGTCTCATATAGTTAGCTAGAGGAGCCAAGAGGAAAATCACAAAATTTGTAAAGATGTTTGCTTTAGAAATGAATGGATTGAAAACCTTTTCAAACTTAAACGTCATACCCATGGGGTCATATGATGTATTTATTGACATGGATTGGTTGGATGCACACCATGCAATTCTATATTTCCATAATAAAACTTATACTTGTTTGGATGAAGAAGGAAAACGAGTGACAATCAAAGGTATACCTACACCCATATCCCTGAGGCAGATCATATCTCTATAATTGAATAAATGTCTTAGAAGGGGATGACATTTATATGCAATTCATGTGGAAGAATCAAAAGAAGGAAAAGAGCCAAAGCTCTAGGATTATCTAGTACTACAAAATTTTGCAGATATATTTCAAGAACCACTAGGAATATCTCCAAAGAGGGACATGTATTTTTCTATCGACTTGGTTCCAAGAATAGTACCTTCGTCTAAAGAAACTTATAGAATGAGTACCATAATTAAAGGAATTAAAAATGTAGTTATAGGATATACTAAAGAAAGGTTACATAAGCCCCAGTGTTTCACCTTGGGGAGCTCCTATGTTATTTGTGAAGAAGAAAGATGTATCTCTAAGACTTTGCATAGATTATAGAGAGTTGAACAAAGAAACAGTTAAAAAAAGGTACCCCTTACCAAGAATTGATGACTTGTTTGATCAATTGAGAGGAGCCAAGGTGTTTTCAAAAATATATTTGAGGTCGGGATACCACCAAATTAGAACTAAGAATGAGGATATTAGTAAGAAAACATTCAAAAAAAGGTATGTACAATATGAGTTCATAATAGTACCTTTTGGTTTAACAAATGCAGCTGTAGTATTCATGTGTTTAATGAATGGAGTATTTAGAAAGTAATTAGATAATTTTGTGATTGTATTCTTGGATGACATCCTTATCTATTCCAAGACAGAAGAAGAGCATGAACAACATATAAGACTAGTATTGAAAGTTCTTAGAGAACATTAGTTGTATTCCAAATTAAGAAAGTGTTCTTTTATCAAGGAAGAATCCACTACCTAGGGCATATCATATATGAAAAAGGTGTTTTAGTAGATCCTGAGAAGATAAGATCCATTATGGAATGTTCAACACCTAAGAATATATCAGAAGTCATATCCTTCATGGGATTAGCTGGATACTACAGAAGGTTCATCGAAGGATTCTCGAAGTTGGCTCATTCTATCACATCCTTGCAAAATAAAGGTGTAAAGTTAGAATGGAATTCTAAGTGTGAAGATAGTTTTCAAAGACTTAAGGAAATGCTTACCAGTGCACTAGTGCTAAAAATTTCGGACCCTAAAGGAAACTTTGTTGTATGCACAGATGCATGCAGGCAAGGCATTGGTGGAGTATTAATGCAAGACAGACATGTGATTAGTTACGAATCCATAAAGTTGAAGGAACGTGAGAAGAACTATGCCACCCATGACTTAGTGCTTGCATCTATCATCCATGCTTTAAAGATGTGGATACATTATCTAATGGGTAAAAAGTTTTAGTTGAGAATTGACCATGATAGGTTAAAATACTTGTTTGAGAATCCTAATTTGAATGAAAGATAGAGAAGGTGGATGTATTTATTATGTGAATATGACTTTGATATAGTGCATATCAAAGGTAAGGAAAATAAAGTAGCTTATGCAATTAGTAGGAATATACACATGATGCATGTAGCAATTATCATCACTAGTAATGATCAAATTTAAAGGATAAGATCATTGAAGCCAGTGTTACAGATGAACTTTATCAACAAGTGAAAGAAGGATTGAAACAACAGAAAATTCCATAGAAATTTGATAAGTATAAGTTTAAATAAAATGGGATCCTCATGAACAGAGATACAATTTACATGCCTGATGTTGGAGATATAAGGATGATGGTTCTGAAGTAAATGCATGATGTTCCTTATGCTGCATACTCAGTTTATCATAAAATAGTATCAACACTAAGGAAAAAATAATATTGGCCACATATGAAGAAGGATGTTGCAAAATATATAGCTAGGTGCATGGAATGTCAAAAAGTTAAAGATGAGCATCGACATCCAGCAGGATTGTTGTATCCCTTGCCAATACCAAAATGAAAATGGGATGTAGTGATGATGGATTTCATCATTAAGTTACCTAAGACAAGATTGAAAAATGATCCTATCATGGTTGCGGTAGCTAAGTTAACTAAGGAAACAGACTTCATTCCAGCAAAGACAACTCATAAAGCGACTAACATTGCAAATATTTGCATGAAAGAAGTAGCCAAATTGCATTGTTTTTTGAAGTCCATAGTATCAGACATAGATTCAAAATTTACTTCTAACTTCTGGAAAGGATTGTTTGAGGGATTTGGTACAAGTATAAACATGAGTACAACATACCACCCTCAGATAGATGGACAAACATAAAGAGTTAACCGAGTGATTGAAGATATGTTAAGGATGTATGTTATGGATCAAGCATCTAAGTGGGAAGATTATTTACACTTGGTGGTATTTTCTTATAATAATGGATATCATTAATATTTGAATATGAGTCCTTTTGAGGACATGTATGGAAGGAAGCACAATAATCCCATCAGTTGGGATAAACCAACAGACAGATTCATTGTTGGACCATAATTATTAAAGGATATGGAGGATCAGATGGTTAAGATAAAGGAGAATCTAAAGGTAGCTCAATACAGACAAAAAATCTATGTATATCAAAACAGGACCATTGGGAAAAGTTCAAGTTGGAGATCATGTGTTTTTAAAAGTTAGACCCAAGAAGAGTTCCTTTAACTTAGGAAATTGCTCCAAGCTAGCTACGAGATACTGTGGACATTTTAAGGTATTATCTAAGATAGGACCAGTTTCTTTTGAGTTGTCTCTACCACATTGCATTAGATTACATTATGCGTTTCATGTGTCTTTATTGAAAAAGTATATACCTAATGCTAAGCATGTAATTGATTGGAATGTGATCCAAGTAATTATAGTTCTTTTATTTTCTTTATTGATATATATACATGTATGAAAATGGTACTAATCATGTGATCGAATGGATTATGATCCAGGTGGAACCAAAAGGGGATTTTCTGATACAGCCTATTTCCATTTTAGGAAGCAAGGTCAAGCTGCATTGGAATCAAGAAATCAGGTAGGTAAAGGTCCAATCGACACATTACATTGCCGAGGATGCGACTTGGGAGCTAGAGGATGTTATGAGGGAAGCATACCCTCATCTATTTTGAATTTTTGTGGCATGTATGTAATATGCATCAAGGACGATGCATTGTTTAAGGGGGGGAGATGTAATACCCCAGTTGTTAAGACCCTAACTTATGATCATTAATATAACCTATGTTCTTTTGCATTATGGGCTTATGATATTTTATGTAACTATGGACTTATGTTCCTTTGCATGTTAGTGTAATTAATCACATATGATCCTTGTTTGATAATGAGAATTATGGACTTTCGCATTAATATTAATCTTAATTATTTTTATTGTTGTTATCATCAATGGTTTATTCTATTAAATAACCAATTGGCTCAACAAAGAAAACTAAAAGACTAAGGGAAACCATGGATTCCACAAGTGAGGGGTTTGGGGACATTCCTAGCACCTTATAACTTATTTTTGGCTTGAATTTGTCCATCCTAGTTCATAAATCGCACCTTGGTCACATTAACAATGATGGTCACCAAAACCTTGTACACCAGACCTTATTCTTGATGTTTATGGACTATGGATATATTATTGATTTTTGTGCATGCCTTAGTGGGCCCCTATTTCCTAGGGAGCCTTCCTTTGGAGGATATTCCCTCACATTTATTTATTTTTGGTAATTTATGAGCCCTTTTCCTAGTTTTAGGGGTTGTAAGCTATTTTATAGCTTCCACTCTTACACTATGCGTTTATGATCCTATTTTTGTCCCTCCATGATATTTATGACCCTATTGGATTCCCTCTCTCACCTATTTCTCCCTCCTTGGTGTTTTGTAACCCCATTTATGCATTAGTGTTCCTCCATGTTCTCTTCACGGCTCCACTCCTTAGTTTTTGGTAACTCCTATTATGGTGCTAATTTGAGAAAGAGAATATTTTCAGTAAGCCACCACTCTCTCTCAAGTTAAGTCTCCATGATGAATCTTAAACCCTACCTATCTCTGTGAAGGGAAATACTCATCCAATGCAGACAAATGCTATTTCCCTAGTTCGAATAACTCAAATATACAAAAAAACACCTACAGAACAAAGAATATTTTCCTAGAATCAACTAGACTACTTGAATTAGCTACTCTCATACCTTTTGATAGGTCATGAAGGTTTGGACCTTGTTGTTCTTGAGCTATGCAGATATCCTGTAATAGACACGGAAGAAACAAACCAAATGAGAGTAACAAGGTAATATGCAATTCTACGTAAATGAAGACGGAAATAAACAATAAACAAAGCATAAAATGAGATATACATTGTTTATGGGAAAGAAACAATGTTCGCATTAAAAATAATGAGGGACAAATCACAACCAAGCCTTGGTGTTGAGAGCTCTTCATAATGGGCTATTTCCTTAATCTTGACCTTGCCTCCTAGCCACTCAAGTAAGTATGAGATAATTTGAACAGAGTTTAGATTCTATCACACAATATTCTCCCCATTTTCCATGAGGGGAGAGCCATTACTTAAAGGCTTCAAAGGACAGAATAGGTTAAGGATTCCATGGAAGAGGTTGAGAGATCATACCTAGGATAGGGAATCTTGAGTTCCACATGTCCTGATTCTTAGGGATGAGGCTACATGAAGACATGTTCGAGAAACCTCTTGACACCTCTATTTTTTTTGTTTACAATTCGAGTACCACACTTTGTATGAGGGAAACATGCGGTGAAATGGGCAGTTTAATTAATCCTCCTTTGTCCAATATAGTCTATTTGGTCATTTTTCCTAAACTTAGTAAGTTATTATCACTGTACTAGAGTATGGGGGACAGACCTAGATTTTATGTGCCACTTACTGCATGTGCATGCATGACTTTATGTGCCTCTAGGACCAATCCCTAAATTAAAGGAGCCCACTCTGAGTTCCAACAGTAGCCTCCTTCAGTTGATTATGGTAGGTAATAAGTTATCCTCCAGTTACAATCAGTTAGATCACTTTTAATTATCCTAGCGCAAGTTTTGCATTTATGCAAGGAGTGTGGCACCTTTTATCCACCTACCTCATCAATTAATTGATTGTAGACTGATTTAGACATACCTATTTAAAATAGTGAGCTGCAACAATGATTTAGACACACTGAGTGAGCTAATCAATCAATTAGAACCAATAGATTCGAACCCTATCTATAGTATTCAAATTATATTTATTGTATAATCATTGTATTATTGATTAATGAATGAATATTAATGTTGTGATTATCTGAGAAATTCTTGTCCATTTTATCTGAAATTTGTGTGATGAATTCTTTGCTTAGTGTACATTCATCTTGATTATTCCACTGCATAATTCCTTTCTAATAGCTCTCATCATAGCCTATAGATCTATGTTTCTCAAATTTAACATGGTATCATATCCTTGTTTAGTATAAACTCAAACCTTGGAAACCTCCATTGTGCACTAGAAGCCGCTAAGTTTCCACATAATTCTTGGAATCATAGCATTGCTCCCTTGGATTCTATTAAGATAAGTCTACCTAGGTGTGACAGACTCTGGAAAAGTGCACATGTTGAGGTGGAAAGGATTGAATTGACATATGATTGTGAATTGGTTTGTTTTGTAGTGATATTTCGTAGGTACAACTTCAATATGGATTCGAGAGTATTAGTTCCTCTTCTTACTCCATTCATAAGATATTCAGAGTGGAAATTGAAGATGATTTCATCTCTAAAGAGGCAAGGTATCTATGAGTTATCTATTGGAATTGGTAAAAAGTATTATGAAGATGAAAATGACTGGCTAAATGATGGTTATAGATATTTTGGAAGGATGTGTCTGGATTTTTCTCCAAGCATGCACTACCTTATTGATTCTGCTGAATACCCAAAGGATCTTGGACAGAATTGGATAGAACCTTTGGCAAGCACAATAAGGATCATTATAGCAATTTGGAGAGCACACCCAAAACCACAAGAGTTCTTCCTTCAAAATTATCAGCCTCTTTTCTCTCTGATGAAGTTGTTCAAGATGAAGAAGAAGTAGAATCTTCCACTCAATCAATTCGAATTGTTGAAAGTCTCCTTGTAGTGACTCCTTCTCTTGTTGCTCCAAATGTTTATGAGATCTCTGATATCTCATATTCTCATATAGCTGATATATAAACATAAATTTGAATCTTTGTTATTGAAGAAAAACTCTCCTTCCATTCTACTCAGGAATTCTCCACTGATTCTTCTATTCTAAATTATGTGCAAAGTTTTCCAGTGATTGCTTCAGAAAATGAAGAGGAATTCGATTTGTGTCTCTCTAATGTTGCTATTGGTGTGTAGAGAAGTGATAATTTGGATGTTTTGGAATAAATATCATATTTTAGGAGTTAATATTTCACCCTCATTGATCTAGATCTTCGAACAAGTTCCTACAAGATTTCTTGCACCAATACTCATTGTTTTGTTAAAGAAGGAGAAAATTATGCATCTAGCATCTCAGTGGAGCACTAGGAACATTTGTTCCACACTCTTGGATATGATATGACCTTATTTGGATATGATATTACCTTATTTGGTTAGAATTTCAAGTTTCAAGAGCATCCAGTAATGCTTGTAGTTGTTCTCATCAATTTTGGTGTGAAAATTCAAGTACCTCAAGTCTCTTTCAAAATTGTTGTTGGGGATTCGATGTTAGTTTTCTTTCATGAGTTTTATGATATTAGATTTTGTGAATCATTGGAAATTTTAGAATTTATATCATATTATGGAGATCAATAATTCACTCTTCGTGGTCCCACGACTTCTCTACCTTACTACTTGATCACATGCTCATCTCCTCATAATACTAGTAAAGACAAAGACATCCTGCATTCTCATGGACACTTGCTCCTAACACCCAGAGTTGATTTCACTGCATATGGTTAGATATTCAAGGCTGAAACATATAGGTTTCTTGGGTTTCCCTCACATGGTTTGAATTCTGAAGAAATTTTTCTCTCTCATCAATTGATCTCAGTTGCTCTACATGGGTCCAGTTTTCATCTTACAGTTGTCTATGTTCATGATTCAGTTGAGTGTATTCCTCTTCTTCCAAAGAGGAAAATTACTCCATACATAATAATTTAGTTTGGATACTAGTTCACATGCATAGTCCTAGGATGTTGATGCACAAAAGAACCAAGATTTTTCATTATTGCTCCACAGTGTTGTAGATTGTAGACATAATTTCACAAGTTTTTATTCAAAGCTTGTTTATTGATTCCTGCTTTTTTTGAGGGGCTGGTTTCCCATAAGGTTTTCCCCACTTTATGTATTTTATTAAGTGATAATTTATTCATTTATATTGAATGGGTGACTTTTATCCTAGTTTCCAGGGCCCAAATTGTCTAAAGTTAGGATTAAGGGGGGGTGTTAGGATTAATTAATCCTCCTTTGTTCAATATAGCGTATTTGGTCATTTTTCCTAAACTTAGTAAGTTATTATCACTATACTAGAGTATGGGAGACACACCTAGAGGTTACCTTCCACTTACTACATGTGCATTCATGAGTTTATGTGCCTCTCAGACCAATCCCTACATTATAGGAGTCCACTCTGAGTACCACCAGCAGCCTCCTTCAGTTGGTAAGAAGTTATGCTGAGTTATCCTCTAGTTACAATCTGTTAGATCACTTTTAGTTAGCCTAGCACTATTTTTTCATGCATGCAAGGAGTGTGGTTCCTTTTATTCATCTACCTCATCAGTTAACTGATTATAGACTGATTTAGACATCTGGAGTTAAACTAGTGAGCTCCATTCAAATCCTATATTTAGTATTCAAATTATATTTATTATATAATCATTGTATTATTGATTAATGACTGAAGATTAATGTTTTGATTATCTGAGCAATTCTTGTCCATTTTATCTGAAATTTGTGCCATGAATTCTTTGCTCAATGTACATTCATCTTAATTATTCCACTGCATAATTCATTTCCAATAGCTCGAATCATAGCCTGTAGATATATGGTTCTAAAATTGAACACATGTTGCAAGAGGGAAACAAGCGGTGGCACCACTCTTTTCCAATAGACAAAGCGTGTTTCTAGCATACGTACCTCCAGTTGCATAAGGACAAGGTGAGGTTCGGTGGTGGATCATAGTAAGGAATTACTCTTTCTCCCTCATTTTTTACTTCAGTCTCTAAGAGGAATTTTAGGAAAAAAATGAGATACTTATCTCATGACTTGATGGTGATAAGAATTAGGTGTAACAAAATGCCCCCTAAAGCATGAGGCTAGAGTGAAATGATAGGAAAATTGCTTTGTCAGAATAGGTTATAACTTCGAGGAAAATGTCCAAAGGTCAGAACTCATCAACAACTAAGGTGATTTTGCAGTACATTTACACTTTGATACATATCCAAATGACTCACAACATGGATTTTGACTACTACAATGGAGATCCATGTGATATATAAACAGTCATGGCTATTGAAATACAACATAGATCCATGCGAAGAAGACTCAAATTTGCACATAGATAGAAAACATAGAATGTAGATCTATGTCATACAAATGAAAATCTGAGCACAACCATGAACATACAAATGTGGATCCATGCAATGAATCATACAAAATATTCCATCACAACTTGGGGAAAGTAATGAATGCTCAAAAGACATCCAGGGTCTTCATCTCGTTCTCAAAAAAGTATGATTATATCCATGCGAATAAATGTTTTGAAGTAGAACATGGTAGAAACCAATTGATTACCGGTAAATGATGAAAACCATTAACAAGTGCAAGGGATATCACCATTAATGTTAATGATTCCCAAGGTACCCCAGTACATTCCTCCGAATGTGAATGAATGGACCAATGTCGAACACTCGACTGAATATTTCGATCAAAGGAAAATGGTGAAATCCTATGGTCAAAAGAAAGGAAATATTCCATTAGAGTATGCATATTTCAAGGTAATGACTTATTTCTAAGACTAAATCCTGGAATATGTGTTGAAGTCAACATGAATAGTCTTGTTGAAGGAAAGCCATGATGAATCCCTTATAAACGACAGAAAACTTGGAAGATAGTTTTGGAATTTGATTGAGAAGTAACCACATGAATGACTCAAAGGTGTTAGAATAATCAACCCATAGTTACCTACATTTGACATTAATTAAACATTTTTGTCTTATTACCTAGTTTCCTAGATTCCATTCTATGCTAGTTGCCTTCTACATGTCCTAGACGTCAACACATGCTAAAATTGAGTCATGGAGCGCTTGGGAAACATCCTGGAAAAATATTTTAGCAAGTCTTCTTTATTCCTGGTTCCTTAAAGTGCATATATTTTTTTTTTGAAAGCTGCCTTGCTTTACAGCTGATTTGAGGAAAAAGGAAAAGCTAGTCTAGGTGTAACTCCCTTGTTTTTTTCCCACATCATCCTCACTTTTTTTCTCCAATTAAAAGAATGTATGAGTTTTCTTTCCATCCCTATTTATCTTTCCCACTTTACTTAGCAAATTCGTGAGCATCTTCATAGATTTGGAAACTGATTTATGCACCTATGGGGGATTTGACTAGTTTTGGTAAGCTTTCTTTTGACTATTTCGAATAGCATCCTTATGAATTATAACCTCTCATGTAATTATATATTTTAGCATCCTATTAATTCACAAGGTTGGATATTGTACACTTAATCAATACATATTAGTGTTATGCTCCAATTTTAGTCTCCTTTGGTGTGAATTTTTTATGTTTGATTAGCAATTTTGTGAGTGTTATTGTTCTATATTTTGGGTTCAATTTCCACATGGTATTAGATAATTTGTAGATCTATTTCTCTCCTTCCATATTTATATTGTAGGTTTGACATCTTGAATGGGAGCGCATTCTGCTGATTGGAGGGCACAGTTACTGAGATATGGACAAATCTCAGAAGATTATCTTGACTCCATTCAATTTCTTTGAGTGGAAAGCTGAGATAGAGATATGGTTGAGAGTGAAAGGTCTCTACAAGGTGACCATGGAAACTGAGGTAGATATCAATGCAGTTGTAGATAAAATTAAATGGAACAGCATGAGGGATGAGCCCTATGGTATTTTGTGTCTGAGCATTTCAAGAGACCAACTCTTCCATCTTGATGGATTGACATCACCTAATGAAGTGTGGGAGAATATTGTAGATATTTTTGGAAAGATAGATGAGATGAGAGGACATCAAATAGAGAATGATCTGATCTCCTTGAGTCCAAGTAGATTCGAATCATTGCAACTCTACGTTTCCAAGTTTAAGGCACTTGTTTTGCAGCTAAAATAGTGTGGGATCGAAAAGAAGGAAGAGAAACTAGTATCAACCATACTCTCTAAGCTTGGTCCTAACTATTCAATGTTTATTTCTACCTTCTATGCCACCAAGTTAACAGCTCAAGCCTGGAAGATGCCTAAGCTTGCAGAGTTCATGGAATCCCTCACACATAAGCAAGATAAGTTGGTGATGATGGGCACCATCAAACCTTCCAAAGACCAAGATTTCGTTGCTGGAGATTCAAGGGTGGATTCAAAAAGAAAGAAAAAAGCTAAAAATACACCTGATCAAAAGAGAGACAAGAACAAGTCTCCAGAGGAGCCCCAAGGCTCCAAGAAGAACTCCCAAAAGAAGAAGAATAAAGGATAAATGAGTAAGTGTGCATACTGTAGTAAGGGCTATCATCCTAAGAGCTCTTGTATGAAGAAGTAAATTGACATGTTGACCCAACTCCTGGAGAAGAATAAAATCTCCCTTCCTGATTTCTCAAAGAATAGGGAAGGAGGATCAAATTTAGAAGATAGGGAGAGAGTACATGCCTTGGTTGCTGGCACATCAAGCTCACCTAGCTTCATCATAGATTCTGGGGCTTCTAGACATATGCTTTCAAAAAAGGAGGAATTCTCCTCTCTTGACATGTTGAAAGGTCCACCAATAGTTTTGGGACATGACTCTCTCACTGACGGTTTGGGGAAGGATAGGATTGATCTTGACCATGGTAATTTCAATAATGTGTTGTATGTTCCAGGTCTTGCCTATAATCTCCTCTAATCTCTTGTATGTGTATCAGATCACTCATACTGGGTCTCCAAATAAGGTCATATTCTCCCTTGATGATGTTGAAATAACTGATATTTCAAATGGTAAAGTCATAGCAAAAGGTGTTGTTGATCACACTTCGAAGGTATACAAGTTTTCCCATTTTCTACCTTACTCAAACCCCTCTGCTCTTTGGATTCATGCTAATGAAGCAAGCAAGATTTGGTATGACAGATTTGTCCATCTTAACTGCAAGTATCTTTATGATTTTAGTGAAAAATATATGGTCATATGATTACCAAAGATCAAGTTGTCTAAGGGAGTCTGTCAAGTTGGTATCCTAGGAAAACACCCAGAGCACAAGTATGAGAGAGCTAGTCATGAGAGAACCTCTGCACCTCTTGAGTTGATCCATAGTGGAATTTCTGGTCCATTCCCTCATATGTCCATGAGTCAAGCCAAATATGCACTCACCTTCATAGAAGACTTTTCCAGGTATTGTTGGGTTCACTTCCTAAAGCATAAGTCTGAAGTTTTTTACCTCTTCAAAGTCTTTAGAGCCTTGGTTGAAAACCAGTATGGGAGTAAACCCAAGATCCTCATATATGAAAATGGTGGTGATTATGTCAAGTTTTAGTTTATTCAGTATTGCAAATATGTAGGTATCTAGATGTAGCATTCAATCCCTTACACACCACAAAAAAATGGTGTTGCTGAGAGAAAGAACATATCACTAAAAGATATGGCAACCTACATGATGGAGGCTAATACTTTGCCACCAAAGTTTTAGGAAAAAGCTATAAACTATGCATCCTACATCCAAAACAAGGTGCCTCATAAGTATCTTGATGGTATTACTCCTTTCAAATCTTGTAGTGGGCACACGCCACATGTGACCCATTTCAGGGTTTTTGGCTCAAAGGATTGGGCTAGAATTCCAACTGAAAAGAGGAAGGATTTGCAAACCCAAATCCAAGAGTTCCTATTTGTTGGGTATTCTGAAGATTCAAAAGGGTACAAGCTAATAAACTTGAGCACTAACAAATCTTTCATTGAAAGAAGTGTTCAGTTTGAAGAAGAGCCTTTAGCAGCATTTGAAGTTGGAGAGTCCTCTTCATCACCAGAACCATTGATTGTAAGTGAAGAGACTAATGAGTTTGTTTATTCTGATATGTATGATAATTTTGATTTAATTGCAGATCCTAATAGTCCTACAAGACCAAAATGGGCAGCAAAGACCGTTCATGCAACTGGGGAACTAGCGGGAAATCCTAATGACACTAGGAGGACTAGATCTCAATTTGAGAGTGCCCTTTGTGTGAAACATCCTCTATTTGCTAAGAAATGATATCTGATGGTTGAATCAGATCCACAAACATATGAAGATGTATAACACAATCCAATATGGCAAACATCCATGAAATAAGAATTTAGTTCACTCCAGAATAACAACACTTGGGAACTGGTTGATCTTCCCCCAGGGAGGAAGCTAGTTCAACGTAAGTGGGTCTTCAGGACTAAGTTTTCTGATGATAGTTAACCTTTGAAATATAAAGCAATATTGGTAGCCAAGGGGTACTCACAAGTACATGGTATTGAATACAATGAAACCTTTTCACCAGTGGCAAAGATGGACTCCATAATGCTAGCTCTAGCCATTATAGCTTCGAAGCAGTGGGAAGTACATCACGTGGATGTGAACTGTGCTTTCCTAAATGGAAACCTCACTGAAGAGATTTGAATGCAGAAACATGAAGGTTTTGTTTCTAATCCATATTTAGTGTGTAGGTTAAAGAAATCATTGTATGGGCTCAAGCAAGCCCCAAGGGCTTGGTATGCCAAGATTGATGGATTTCTGCTGTCATTGAGTTTTGTTCGGTGCAAGTATGATCCTAATGTCTATTTGAAGCTGATTCATGGTTCTTTGATGATTATTGTTTTTTATGTGGATGACCTACTGATTATAGGAAGTTCAAAGAAAGAGATTGCCTCCTTGAAGGATGCAATGAACCATCCATTTTCTATGACATATTTGGGATTGTTGACCCAATTCTTGGGTCTCAAAATTGCTCAATCCCAACATGGAATCAAAGTAAATCAGTCCAATTATGATTCAGATTTTATCATCAAGTTCAACATGAAAGATTGCAAGCCAAGAAAGACTCCATTCCTTTTAGGAGTTAAGCTTGAAGAAGTGGGTTCTTCTCCTATGGTAAATAATACACTGTATACGCAGTTGATTGGGTCTTTGCTTTATCTTACACACACTTGACCTGATTTATCTTATGCAGTTAGTGTGGCTTCGAGATACATGGATCAACCTCATGAGATCCATTGGAGAGAATCCAAGAGGATCCTAAACTTTGTTCAAGGAACAAGAACTCATGGGATCTTCTACAAAGCAAAATCTGATCTTGATTTGATTGGGTTTACTGACAGTGATTGGGAAGGTGACAACAAAGATCGAAATTCTACATTAGGATATGTGTTCATGCTTGCAAAAGGTCCAATTAGCTGGTCAAGAAATCAGCAGTGTGCCATAGCACTCTCGTCTACAAAAGCAAAGTATAGAGGAGTTGTAAATGCAGCTACTCAATGTTTGTGGTTTCAGGGGATACTTGGAGAATGTGGCTTTGAATCAGAGTTTTCAACTATTATCTACTATGATGATCCAATTCAAAGACATCAAACCAAGCACATTGATATCCATATGCACTACATCAGACAGCTTGTTCATGATGGTGCCATTGTTCTACTCTTCTGTGTATCTTCAGAACAAGTAGCAGACATCTTCACCAAACTTTTTTGTGAGAAGACCTTCAACAATATCAAATCACTACTGGGGATTTCTGATCATGCTGTGAAGCATGCTTGATGACAATATTTCCAAAAAAAAATTCATCTACATGTTTAAGGGAGGATCTTTCCCACTGGGTTTTTGCCTCTTTCCTTAGTTTTATGGACAAGAAGTATGTAAAGGGTGACTAAGACTTGTTTCTAGGCCCTATAATTTTCTGATATTTACTCATAAAGTTAGGATTAAGGGGGGTTTTAGAATAATCAACCCATATTTATCTACATTTGACATTGATTAATCATTTTTGTCTTATTACCTAGTTTCCTAGATTCCATTCTATGCTAGTTGCCTTCTACATGTCCTAGAAGTCAACACATGCTAAAACTGAGTCATGTAGCGCTTGGGAAACATCATGGAAACTGATTTTATCAATTTTGATTTATTCTTGGTTCCTTAAATCACATATCTACTTTTTCTGAAAGCTGCCTTGCTTTACAGCTGATTTAAGGAAAAAGAAAAAGCTAGTCTAGGTGTAACTTCCTTGTTTTTTTCGCACATCATCCTCCCTATTTTTCTCCACTTAAAAGCATGTATGTGTTGTCTTTCCATCCCTCTTTATATTTCCCACTTGACTTATCAAATTCGTGAGCATCTTCATATATTTGGAAACTGCTTTACGCACCTATGGGGGATTTGACTAGTTTTGGTAAGCCTGCGTTTTGACTATTTATAATAGAATCCTTATGCATTCGAAACTCTCATGTAATTACATATTTGGGAATCCTATTACTTCACAAGGTTGGATATTGTACACTTACTCAATACAGATTAGTGTTATGCTCCAATTTCAGTCTCCTTTGGTGTGAATTTTTCATGTTTGATTAGAAATTTTGTGAGTGTTATTGTTCTATCTCTTGGGTTCAATTTCCACAAATGTAACTGACATGAAATAGAGGTTGGTTTGACTACAAATTTTAATTCTAAACATACAAATTTCCTTTGAACATTGGACACTATGACCAAAGACTTGATAACATTGACTTGACGAGGCAGATACCAGGACATAATGTGACATTGGACGATGAATTATTTGAAAAGACTTAAAGGAGTAACATGACTCATGAAATTGGATCAGCTCGAAGAAAATATGAATACCCAACTATTTGAATGAAAATCACACAGGTGCCATGTTGAAAGGTGACCAAAAAGATGCCATCATTACAAATGAAACATAGTTTCCTTCCCTTAATTTCCCCATCATGATTGATGAGTTCCTCTTTATGTTTTTAACGAGTTAAAAGAGGGTAACAAATTCTCGTTATAGCTTATCATTGGATAAGTCCATTATCATATGTTTTCCAAACCTAAGAAAGGAGGGTTTCGTTCCCAAAAGGGTATTTCCGTGTTTAGTTTTAAGAGTCCAATGAAAGGAAACTCAATGTAGTTCATGTTTAGAGAGTCTAAACGGGACTAAAGAAGAATATGAAAGGTCCTTTTTCGTAAATTTTAGTCTTCAAGTCCCGAAAAATTATAAAATAATACCCTCGAGAACTCTTCTAGTCAAATACTAGAGTGTACCTTTTTCATAAATAGTCAATCCGAACCAAAAAAAGGGGTAAAATACCATCGAAAAGATAACCTTTCAAGTACTTTTATGAATGTGAAAGTGACAAGTTCACGCGACGATCTTTTCTCATTTTGAAAGTCAGAAAAGAGATTAAATAGGACTCCACTAGGGTTCCTTTTTCGTGAAGAGTTTAACAAGCCTTAAAAAGTGATAAAAGTAGACTCGAAACCTTGGTACTAAATTTTAACGAGCACGACCATGGTATTAAGAGCGATCAAAACCTTTTTCATGTTTGAATGCAGAGCACGAAAAAATGATAAAGTAAGATCAAGCCACTTTTCATGTTTTAACTAAAGCATGAAAAATGAAAAGTAAGCTTGAAGGATTTGCTTCATTTTTTAGTCATCATGAAACAAAAAAAGAACTATGCTTGACACCATATTACTATTTTTAACGAGCTCAAAGATATGCTAAAATAATGCTCAGGGTATCTACTTCATTTTTAACGAGCTTGTAACAAAAAAAGAGTTGTGCTCAAGATGTTGTTTCATGGTTTAGCGAGCTCAAAACCAAAAAGAAAGTATGCTTATCATAAATATTTTCAACAATATTTTCCCAACATGATTTCTAGAGGTTGGTAATTTCCCCAGTAAAACTATCCAGTGGATCAACTTCAACATAAAGAGTTTGAATACATGTCCCCCAAGATTTTTTTTATCTTCCTACTCTTTTTCTTCACCAAAATTAAAACTCCCAGAAAAGGTTCACCGAAGACCAAGAAATAAATAAGATCTAATAATAGATGAAATGAAATTTGTAGTCCTAAAAAAGGATGGAAGAATCACTTCAAAGGGATAACCTGTTTGATTTGTAAACACCTAAACTATTTTGATATATTGTAGTTTCAGGGGATCGGTGGGGGGATGCCCCAAAACTGACCCAATGCCAGGCTTCGAGACGTTGATCGCCCTATCCCTGCACCTCACAGAC
>LPNX010539407.1:1442032-1445354 GCA_001517045.1 Pseudotsuga menziesii | reverse complement strand
CGGTGGTATTGTCAAGGAGCAATCCTGCACATGGTTAGTATGCAACACACGACGAATGTACAAAAATGTTTCATAGTAATATTCATATTCTACATGGTATTTACAACAACAAGTGGTACGAAGAGTATTTATTCTAACATACCAAGGCTTACATTTCTCAAAAGATCTTTGTCCCAAATTCAATTGTCTATGTTCATTCCTAAATTTCTCGTATAGTTCTATTTGTGTTATATCAAGAAAATGCTTAATACGTGGTTCACGGTCCTTTGAACCCCTTCTCAGTTTTAGTACATCCTTCCGGTTTGAAGAAGGCCTTGTGTGATCATGCCAAAAAATCTGCACTAGTCCCTTTACTGCATCAACTAGCTTCATGTCACGACGTGGCAATCGACCAATAAAGGCCCAAAAATCTGTCTGGCTGGTTGTGTCGAGATGTTCTCTTCTAATAGAATACCTACGGAGGGTTTTTACATTCAAATTAACTAGTTTAGATGTAGGCTTGAGAAAACCAAGGACCCTGGTGTTCTTATTCACAATTGTTTGTGACAACACATGACGAGCCGCATTGTGGTCCTTTGACCGTGTGTTCTTACCAATTTTACCAAAGGAATCTACTAAGCTTTTAACTATATGAGAACTTGGTCCAGAAGCCTTTATCATCTTTATCCCTAACAATTTCCTAACAATATTCATGCCCCTAGATTTTAACAATGATAAAAATAATCTACATTTATCTCCATCACATTTAGAATCAAAATATTTATTTAGTATCTGTTGAGTTTGATAAGCAATACTACGTTTAGATAGCGTACCTTCAATGGAATTGAGGAGTCCTTCATCAACTTGTATACGCTTCAGAGTTCTTCGACGTGTGCTTTCTAATGGAGGTAAGGGGGTTGGATTTCTATCATCTAGTGCATCAACAATACGCTCTGGGGTTTCAGTAGCAACTTGTTGTCCTTCACTCTCTTCCTGGTAGTTGGATGGTGGAAGTCCAACATCCTCATCGATGGTCCGATTAATATTTTCTTCTTCAACAGTAGGCTCCACAAAAAGAATGATGGAGATGGTGTAGATTGTGAGTATTTTCAAAGAAAGGCTCGTGCTCTTGAAAGATATTGCGCGGTAATTGAAATTTTCAGAAAACACGCAGTGAAGTTGCTCTCGGACAATGACAATTCACTGTTTTAACAGTCCCAAAACGCGCACGCGAGTTGACCACTAAAAACGCGTACGCGATTTGTATAACCAAAACACGTACACGATATCTTCAACCACAATTAATGGGGTGGGTGCATGGCTAAACGCAATCAACTTGTATAATCTAATCATGGTATCTTAGATACCGAAAGGAAAACAAATTAGTATTGGTCTCTATTTATCTAAATTGAAATTAACACTTATATTATGAATTGGATCATTCCAATATGTAAATATTATATAGGTTAGAAAAATAAATAAAAAAGGAATACATATTAATGGAAAAGGGTAAAAGAACAAGATGATAAAAGGGAGCGGATAAGGTTAGAGCCCTTAGTTGTTCTAGTTTATTTACATTGTATCTTTCCTTGATGGGGAAGTATTCAGTTACAAATAGATAGAAGGGTTTAATCAGAACATAAAATCTCAAACCATGCCATGTAAATTTATTATTTTGTTTACTAAATTTTTTTTATATTACATAAAATTTAAACTTAAATCTCAATTTATTTATATATTTTCTAATTAAATTATACTTAACATGTTATAATAAATGGATCAATAAAACCCCACTCAACAATAGGCTAATCCAAATAAAGTTGTTTTAGTTTAAATTTTTTTATGAATGGATAATTGATAATGATTAAATAATAATAAAAAGGAGATGGACCTATAAGTTACATTTCAAAGGAATTTTTTTCAAATATATATTTACAAAAAAGTGTAAATTTTTTAATTATTCTAAATGTTTTTTATGTTGATGGTGATGATGAATGATGATGATGATAATGACGATGATGAAGGTGGTGATGATGATGATGATGATTTTCGTGATGTTGATGATGACGATGATGATGAGGATGATGATGATGTTCATGATGTTCATGATGTTGATGATGATGATGATGAGGACGATGAAGGTGATGATGATGAGGAGGATGATGATGATGATGTTGATGGTGATGATGATGATGAGGATGATGTTCATGATGTTGATGATGATGAGGATGATGATGATGTTCATGATGTTCATGATGTTGATGATGATGAGGATGATGATGATGTTCATGATGTTCATGATGATGATGATGAGGATGATGAAGGTGATGATGATGATGATGAGGATGATGATGATGTTGATGGTGATGGTGATGATGAGGATGATGTTCATGATGTTGATGATGATGAGGATGATGGTGATGATGATGATCATGTTGATGATGGTGATGATGATGATGATGATGAAGGTGATGATGAAGATGAAGATGAGGATGATGATGATGATTATGAGGATGATGATGATGAATGATGATGATGTTCATGATGATGATAATGATGATAATGATGATGATGTTGATGGTGATGGTGATGATGATGATGATGGTGATCAGGATGATGTTGATGGTGATGAGGATGATGAGGATGTTCATGATGTTCATAATGTTGATGATGAGGATGATGATGATGATGATGATGGTGATGATGATGAGGATGATGATGATGATGTTCACAATGTTGATGGTGATGATGACTGATGATGAATGAGGATGATGAGGATGATGATGAGGATGATGATGATGATGTTCATGATGTAGATGGTGATGATGATGATGAGGATGATGATGATGTTCGTGATGTTGATGATGAGGATGATGATGAGGATGATGATGATGATGTTGATGAGGATGATGGTGATGATAATGATGATGATGTTCACGATGATGAAGGTGATGATGATGATGTTCAAGAAATTGATGGTGCGGATGATGATGAGGAGGAGGAGGAGGAGGATGATGATGGTGATGATGATGAGGATGATGATGATGATGATGTTCATGATGTTGATGTTGATGATGAGGAGGAGGATGATGATGATGTTCATGATGTTGATGGTGATGATGATGATGTTCACGATGTTGATGGTGATGATGATGATCATGTTGATGATGATGATGATGATGTTCAAGGTGATGATGATGATGATGATGAGGATGACGATGAAGAAGGTGATGATGATGTTCATGATGTTGATGGTGATGATGATGATGATGAGGATGACGATGATGATGAGGGTGATGATGATGATGAGGATGATGATGATGATGTTCATGATGTTGATGGT
>LPNX010539407.1:1244532-1439532 GCA_001517045.1 Pseudotsuga menziesii | reverse complement strand
TGAGGATGAGGATGAGGATGAGGATGTTCATGATGTTGTTGGAGATGAGGATGAGGATGATGATGATGATGATGATGATGAAGGCAATGATGATGAGGATGATGATGATGATGTTCATTATGTTGATGGTGATGATGATTATGAGGATGATGATGATGAATGATGATGATGTTGATGATGACGATGATGATGATGTTCATGATGTTGATGGTGATGATGATGAGGATGATGATGACGATGTTCATGATGTTGATGGTGATGATGACGATGATGATGATGATGGCAATGATGGAAATGGTGATGATGATGATGATGGTGATGATGATGATGATGATGAGGATGATGATGATGATGGTGATGATTATGATAAGGATGATGAAGGTGATGATGATGGTGATGATGATGACAATGACGACGATGGTGATAATGTTGTTGTTGATGATGATGATGATGGCAATGATGGCAATGGTGATGATGATGATGATGATGACGATGGTGATGATGAAGGTGATGATGGTGAAGATGATGATGATGAAGATGATAATGATGATCATGGCGATGTTGATGATGATAATGATGGTGATGGTGATGTTGATGATGAGGAAGGTGATGATGATGACGAGGATGATGATGATGATGATGACAACGATGGTGATGACGACGATGTTCATGATGACGACGACGACGATGGTGATGATGATGTTCATGATGTTGATGGTGATGATGATGATCATGTTGATGATGATGATGATGATGATGATGGTGATGATGAAGCTGATGATGAGGATGAGGATGAGGATGATGATAATGATGATGAGGATAATGATGATGGAGATGGTGATGATGATGATGATGTTGATGACGACAATGGTTATGATCATGTTCATGATTTTGATGGTGATGATGATATTCATGATGTTGATGATCATGAAGTTGAAGATGATGATCATGTTAATGATGATGATGATGATGAAGTTGAAGATGATGAAGAAGATGAAAATGATGATGAATGTTATTCTTGGTTTTACATAATGCGCACGTGATTTGTATGCACATAACGCGCTCGCATTTTGTTTCTATATAACTTGCACGCATTTTATTTAGTTAAATCGTGCTCGCGTATTGTTTAAATTCAAAAATTTATTCCCTCCAAATGATAAGGCCGAGCCTCCACCCATGCTTTCATGGAATTCCTATGCCTATGTGGCTGCTTTGTACTTTGCTTCGGATTCAACATGCCTGTGCCTTGGAGTATGATAAACCATGGCAAATTCAGCATTATATCCATATTTTCAATATGCTCGTGTTTAGCGGTTCGTCTGATTATGCTGCACACCTCCATTTTTTATGAGATTTTAGAAACATTTATGGTTTTTTTTGCAGATTCTAAATAGGTAAATTTTAACAAGAATACATAATTTTTTCTATTTTTTTCTTATTTATCTTCTGTCATCACTCCTCAACTCAAAAAACACACTAGTAGTGTTTCGTCCATATCTCTTTCGTTTCTCAACCATTTAAAAAAAAATTGTATGGTGCACTAAAGAACACCAACCTCTACATGCTATAAAAAACACATTTCCAAATAATTGCATTAAGACATTCAAATGCTGCACCCACAATTGACGTACCGTTTTCGAGGTTTGATCTCTTAGATAATTAAAAAAAAAAGTTAAAAATATTATTTTTATTATTGGAAAAATAGTCGTGCACTAGTCCTATATGTTCTCTATATGTATACCGGTTTTCGTAAGTTTATTCCATCATTTAGACACTCAGACGCTGCACCCACAAAACATATACCTTATAATTTGTCCAAAAAATAAAAAGTGCCCGTTAAAATTTATCTAACTTTACATAGTTAACAACATTTTCAATAGAAAAAAAAATATATATTTGGAAAGGTCATTCAATTTCCTACATTTCTTGTTTTTTACTGATCGCAAGATTCATTGTGTAAGTGTCTCAAAATATCCATGCAAGTTGATGGATGCCTGTTTTTTTAGTTTTGTATTGCATCTAACGTGCTAAAAGAGACTCTCAACTTCTTGCACACACCCATAAAATACTCTACAGCTTCAATACAGGTTCTACCTTTAATGAGTATGATTATGAGTTGTCTGTTTATGTTATGAATTGTGTTTCTTATAATTTATCATGTATATGGTCCATTGAATTCCATTGCAGTGATTCTTATGTTGGAATACAATTATCCTTTATACTTTTAAAAAATAGGCAGTTTAAGTTCATGACTTCATGATCGTAGTTACTGGGATGATGGATCCTGTGTCTTGTTTTATGTTATACAGTTCCTGTATAATTGTTTGATTCTCTTATAGCTCTCATCATATACCATCCTAGTTCTTTGATAATTGTTTGATTCTCTTATAGCTCTCACCACATACCAGCCTAGTTCTTTGATAATTGTATGATTTTTCCAATAGCTTTGATTTCATACCAGCTTGGTTTTCATTTTGACTTCATTGATTTGTATATTTTTGAAAAAGATTTCCTTAAGCTTGAACCCTTGTAGTCTAGGTTCAACTTTAGGGATAACATGCTGATTGAAATGTTTTGCTTCCATTGTGTATATGAATGATTATGATTCGTAATATGTTTTATGTTTTATGTATCATGCTTCAACAACATAATTATGTATGTTCATGTTCATAGGGCTAGATCCCCAGATAATTTGACGTATCGTAACGTCCTCTTCACCGATCAAAGAGTTGGGGACGTTACATGATAGTGAAGCTCTTGGAACCCACAATGCTCCTTGAGGAGTCCTGCATGAATAAGCTTAGCCTCTCGAATGGGACTTCAATTGAAGTAAGATACTCGAGAAACTCCTCCACTTCACGACTCAATAAGTTTAATAAATTTGCACTTTAAAGTTTGCAAGTTTCACTTCACAACTCAATAAATTTGCACTTTTAGGTTTGCAAGTTCCACTTCACAACTCAATAAATTTGCACTTTTAAGTTTGCAAGTTCCAAAGGACACGCATGAATTTTGAGTTTTGTAGGTTCAAGGTGATGGTGATGAAACTTTAGATTCATGGCGACAGGATGGATGGTGAAATTTGCAGGAAAACGGACAAAATAAACCAATAATGATTTAATGTGGGTTTTTGAGTCAAATAAATTTTTTTGAAAACATTATTTAAAAATATTAAAATATTTTTTTAATAAAAAATTATATATTTAACCATCAAATGAAAATAAATCTGTGAGACTACATCTTAAAATACTTTTTTATAATAAATGTATACTGTTAAAATACTATTCTGTGCATCTAGATGCATAAAGGGAAACTTTTGGTATTTGTGGTGAGGCCAATACATCAAGATATGCCTTCCTTTCATTTTTCTGAATAGTCTAAAATGGTTGTTGAAAACACGTTTGTTAAGAGGGTAAAATATAATTAGAAAAGGCATCACACCAAGCATATTATCGATAGAATGTCACTCCGTAAACTCATTATCCTAATCAACGGAAGTAGGTAGGATATCGTTCTTCTATTACCAAACAGGTCAAAATTTTGTTTACTTTTAATATTTGGTTTCTAATGTCTCGTCAATCAATCGAGGAAAATGATTCTTCCGTTCATTGAATGGTGAAAGTCGGGGTGGAGTGCAAACCATGCGTGTCTAATCGATCACCGCACATTTTCCGCGAGACGTTGATCGGGATTCAAGCTTTCTTCTAGACATCTTGGGTCGTCGCCTTCACGCGGGATGTTTACTGACTTTTCACGACGCAGATATTTTCTGGATTTTCGTTTGTGGTTTTGGCTAGGTAGCAGATCGATTATAATAACACAATCAATGGTGTATGTTGGGATATAGTTAGAAAAAAGACTTCGCATCCTCAATTATCTGATAATTTCATCAATTCCGTGGTATATTCCTTTCTCGATCTTTGAAGACGCAGCCAAGGTTCGAACCCCCGCAACAATGGCGTCGGCGGGGGCTGCAGCAGAGGAGGAAAGCCTGGGAACTCGGCCGTGTAAAGATCTTGTAAAAGCGTCGCGCAAGGCCGTATCCCGTATTGAATCGGAATTGGCATGGAAGATCAAAGCAATCGCGGACCTCCCCAATCCCCCCGACCTGGATATCTCCCTCTGCAACGCTGCCAAGGTAGACTCAGCTCAGAGTCAATTCTTCCTTTTCTGAATTCTGTTTTTACTTATTTGCAGTATAAACAATTTGCTTCGATTCTTTAACGCAGGCTGCAATGGAGGCCGAGGCGAAGAAACTTGCAGAAGAAGAAAAGGCTCAGCACAAATCTATTATACAGCTTGAGGAGCTCTATCAAATGTACGACAACGTTGTTAAGAAGTCTGATAATCCAGCGATCTCAAGATCCGTAGCTGATATTCAGGGAAATATGAAGCTAGACCTTCAGCAGCTTCTCCAGGAACTTAACGGGCTTATACTTTTTAACTTGCCAGACTCTGCACATAAGCTGTCGACAATCGCTAAACTTGACCTTTCTAATAACAATATGAAGGTACAAACAGCAATATTGCATCGTTATATAGACTTTCTTGATTTTAAATTCATCCGATTTTGCTTTTCATAAGCTGTCGACAATCGCTAAACTTGACCTTTCTAATAACAATATGAAGGTAAATACAGCAATATTGCATCGTTATATAGACTTTCTCGATTTTAAATTCATCTGATTTTGCTTTTCTTGCTGCAGTGTCTTACCGAATCCGTGACGAGTCTGGTGAATTTGAGAACTCTCGACGTCCATTCGAACCAGCTCACATCGCTACCACAATCCATGGGAAGACTGCAGAAGCTTAAAATCCTCAATATTTCTGGAAACTTCTTTGCCGAATTGCCAGAAAGCGTTCAAAATTGCCGGTAAAATTCGAATCCGAATCCTAATTTTTTTTCTAGAGCGTTTCGTTTTCTGCAATCTGAGGGAATATTCTATGATTCTACGGCTAATATACTAGAAATTAAATATTTCAGTTCGCTGGAAGAGCTGATTGCCGATTTCAACAAGCTACAGCGGCTGCCTGAAACACTGGGAATTAAAATGTTTAACCTGCAGAAGCTCTCTGTTCATTCCAACAATCTTTCTTATCTCCCTTCCTCCATTTCATGCCTGATGTCTCTGCGTGTGTTGGACGTCCATATGAACAAGCTCAGATATCTGCCTGAAGACATCGACAACCTGGTAAGCCTGCAAATTCTTAATGTAAGCTGCAATTTTGGCAACTTGAACGCCTTGCCGGATTCGATCTGTGCGCTGTGTGCGCTCGTTGAATTAGACGCGAGTTTTAACCAGATTAAAACCCTACCCGACTTCATTGGAGGGCTGGTGAAATTGAAACGGCTAAATCTGGAGGGAAACCCGCTAATACGACCACCGCCAGAGATAGTTAGAGATGGTCTGGAAGCAATTAAAAAGTACATGAGCAATCGCGCCAACAAGAGGCTCATGCCACGTAGCCTCTCAGGTCTTGGAGGCAAACTGGCACGTAAGTGGATATCTTGCACCGGTGAAACTGCGGGAATATGACATCTGGCAAATTGTTGACGTGTCACAAATGTGTAAGTGAAAAACAGGGATTTTCGTGACGTCACGAGGGAGTTATGATGACGCAGTCGCGCCCTCTTCAGTCCTGGACGCAATCCTCGGTGGATTCAGCTGCTACCATACACAACCTTTGTGGTTGTGAGACAAAATATTGACCGTGTGTGAGAAAGTGACAAGAAAACTATGTAGAATATATTTTATAATTAATTTTCAAATGTAGAATATATTGTGGATTAGTATATAATATGGAACTTATTGACTTCGTAATTTAATATAAATTTAATGCTTTAAAAAATCACAGTCTAGTTTATTTATAACAAATTACATTCATAAACGATTTTATTTATTTTTTAACAATAAAGGAGTAGTTGAATGACTATCCTCAACACCTACTTAATCCTTCTTCGTGGAAATTTATCCCACAAAACTGTTTAACACAATGGAAAAGCTTTACATGTGTAATGCAATCGATGGCAAAGCTATAATTCATAATCGTTAATTATCACCATTCTAATTACTTCATTTTTTAGTTTTTTAAATGAAAACATGATAAGAGAATATTTATAAAATTATGATGATATTTAATTTATTTTTAAAATAAACATGATAAAAAAATGATATCTATTGTTATGTTCAAAGTTATAATTGTTAATTATCTCCATTCCAATCACCACATACAAAGGCATAGACAATAATCTATATGATAGTTTGGCTCATGTAATAGAGACCAATTGGTTTGTGTGAGGTTTTGTTTTCATTATGTTATAAATTTAAATTTTAAGTATAGATTATAATCTATATGATAGTTTGGCTTATGTAATATAGACTAATTGGTTTGTGTGAGGTTTTGTTTTCATTATGTTATAAATACAATTTGAAAAAGAAATATTTAGATTGAAAAAAATGTTATTAAATTATTTATTATAAATTATATAATTTTAAATTGAATTTGAAAAAGAAATATTTAGATTGAAGAAAATGTATTAAAATTATTTATTATAAATTATATAATTATAAATTGAATTATAAGAAATATGAAGTAATGTTAAAATAATATTAATGTTTGTTTAATCAATACTTTGCAAATTATAATATCATTGTAATGTGGTAAGTCTGGCCTTTACTCTGGAAAAATTAAATAGGCATCATATCCATCTTCAAATTGGATCTATCAAGGTTAAAGAATGATCTAATTTTTTAAGGTGTAAATTTTTTTATCTTAAATATTTTACACATCAAGATAAATTTTACATCTCTGGCAATTTGATCCTCTTGGTGCTTGTTGATTGGTCTCAGTTTAAGATGAATCTATGTTGATTTTAATTCTTTTATTTTATAAGCCCATATAATTTTTATTTATTTATTTATTTGGTTTTAATTTCTACATTATGAAGGGACATAATTTTTAATTTTTTTTTTTTTTATAGAATAATGTTATGTTAAGTTATATTATGTGACAATATCTCCCTCATACTAAGCTATAAAAACCTAGCCACCCTCCATGCAATCACAATCTAATAATTATTTGTTAAGTATTGTCATAATGTAATGATAAAATAATACAAGTTTTCCCCAATTTAACAATGACATATTCATTGTACTTTTAAATCATGATATTTTGGTTGAGAGCTTATAACATTTTAGTTATTATACTGAAATATATTAGAGAATAAGACAAAACCCAAAAATATTTGATCTTACAAGTTACCATATCTAAAAGTAAATAAAAAATCAATTTAACAAATTTTTAAATTTTTTATATATTTTTTCATAAAATTATTATTTTAAAATTTATATGTATTACATTCATATTAATATTATCAATACACAACAATACATTGTGTATCTATATCTATGATATATGAAGGTCATAATCATTCATGTTTCAAAAGTTAACAAAATCTAAAACATTATATAAAAATTTCATTGAATGCTTATAAAGGTAAAAATATACTAATTATTTAAAATATTTAGAAATAAAATACATTAATAATGAGGAAATTAAAATAAGTATTTTTAAGAAATTTGTTTCCACAAAATATATTTTAATTTTTAATCATAGATAAAAATAGAAATTTAGATATATACAACATACTGTAGTTAAAAATAAATAAAAAATTCTCCTCATATCAAAAGTAAGTCACCATTTATTAATTTTAAAATGAAGAATAAAAACAATTTTCTATTTTATTTCACCTCAATACACCTTACAAAAAAATTAAAAAAAAATCAATACCTTAACTTAACTTTCCACACTTCTTAACTTTAACAAACACGTTATCCTATAAAAAAATTCAAATTCTGCAATACAATAAAATTTAAACGAAGTTTCCACTTGACCTTGAATACTTGGATCAAAAAATTTCAAATTTGTGACTTCAGTCGAATTTCCATTTTCAAAAGAAGTTTGAACCACAATACCTTGAAACTAATATTAAGATGAAATTTCCACAATTTTTAACTTTCTCACAAACAAAAATTTCTATTTTTTAATGGCAATCAATTTTAAAAGAAGTTTCTATACCAACAATACCTTGAAATTAATTTTAAAATCAAATTTCCACACTTTAACTTTGACGAACTCCTCAGCATATCAAAATTTTCAACTTCCTAAAATTACTTTTATTCCATCTTTTTCTCAAATAGACTTTGACTGCTTCCTTATTAAAGGAGAAATAATTTCTTCTATTCTCTCTCTGAAATGCCTAGACTACTTCCACAAGGAGAAATATTTGCATTTAAACTTACAACTTTTCCAAAAGAGATGTTGAAAATGTAGGAGATATTTGGGTCAACTCTACCGGCTGGCTATCTCTGTTACAACAAACTGTGTACCTCAGTTGATAAACCCTGCCAAATGAAGCCTGCTGATGTTATTTGTTTTATCCATGGAATCCTGTGGGTGGCTAATATTTTGTCTTTTCTTCTTTTCGTATGCTGATCGTCGTCACCTGCACTAGCGGCCTTAATGTTTATGCTGTTTTGTCTTTTTGAAGTCTGAATAGTCTTGGGAGGAACGTCGCTTTGAATAATCATTTGAACTGAGCACAGCAATTTGCTTGTGTTTATTTTGAGCTTGTCTGCACTATCCTTATTGTGGGTCTTTGAGATGGTCACTGATACAGAATTCGTCTATGCTATTTTATTTTGCATTTTATGATGAATAGCTTTTCACTAAAATCAAATGTAAGTGTTTTGTCTGCTTTTTCTGGATTGGCACAAACCATAGTAGCATAATTTGAGCAAGAATACTACTCGTACTAAAAAATACATAATTAAAAAATCCAATACTAATAAAATAGGAAGTAGACATCTTATATATAATATTTTTAATTAAATATACGCCTCTATATATAACATCTATATATAGTTAAACATATACAATATTTTAATGAAATATTAAATATTAACCATTAAATTTTAAACTTTAAAAAAAATTCATTTTTTAAACATATTTTTTATAACCAAAATTACTCTTTAAAAAACAAAAAGATAATGTACAAGAAAACTCTTAGTTATTAATAATTATTAATTATTTTAGGAAAAAAGTAAATAATATTTACCACTATTTATATTGGAATTAATTAATTAATGTTTAAATTGTGTTAGGGTTAACTTTGACTCCCCAATGAGCAATGATGTAAGTGGTTTTGGGCACATGGTTTTGGTTTTGGTAACCAATAAATCTAGTGTTACTATTATATTTGCATATTTATTTTATTTGGCCTATTTTTATTCCTATTAAATTGACTTACAAAGTATGAAATTGAAAGGTATTTATTTTATAGTGTTTTAATAATTAAAATGTGGCTTTTAAAATTAATTTTCAAAATTAGATCCTTATTACACATAGATCGAATATTCCATGAATTTGAAGAATTCAAATTTGTTCGAAATTTCCATACACAAAAGGCCAATACAACCCAATTATACTACCATGGCACAAACCATACCATTCCAAGCAAACACGACATTAGCTTTGTTGCCAAATTTTCCACTAATTCTTAATTCTCCAAATGGTGCATTATGTAATCTTTTCTTGTGTAACTTAATCCTCTATGTTGTTGATCATTGTTTTTTTTACAAAACATTTATCACATATACGGTTTTGGTGTGTTTTATATCTAAGTGTATTGTTTTTGAGGTATGACTAATTCAAAATGGTTTCATGTAACCCACAAAGTTAGAACTAACTTTTTTAGTCTTATTTTATTTTAGTATATTTTTGTTTGGATCAATGGTTGAACATTAATGTGTCTTAAAATGAGATTTTAAATTTTAAAATATTTATTTTATTTCAAAATGTCTAATAAAGTGTTTGTCAGAACAATTTAAAAAACATGGAAATATTGACAATGACTTACATAAAGTATTTTTATGAGCCACTCATGCTATCTAGTTTTTCCAACATTGAGGTTGGCCAGCACCACTCCTATCTCCACCATCGTTGGGATTTCATTTCATATCTACCCTTCACACTAATTTGTTTTTCAAAGTTTTGAACTTTTATCTTAATCGTTACAAAACATTTTGGTGAAAAAATAACTCTTCAACAATAAAGTTTTATGAAAAAAAACAAGAGGTACTTGCCTATCTTATTGCCCACTCACTAGATGTGTTGTCGCTCTAGGAGACTCAAGCAAAAAGAAATAGGTATGGCCATAAGAAGGGGAAGCCCTTGTCCACTCCCACAAGCATTAATAGTGAGCAATGCAATAAAGAAGCACTGCCCTCAGGAGGAGGAGGAGGAGGAGCAAGGGGGATTACTTAATTGTCACCAAAGCCATTTCGATCCTCATCGTCTCCATTCACATGTTTGCAGAAGTTGATTTACTACTTTGTTGCTCCTAGGTCGAAGATAGAGGGGGATTGCTGTAGAAGGAGGAATTGAAATATTTAGAGTACATTGTTAACGAAAAAAATGGGTACATCATTTAAAAATGCAATTTTGTTTTTTAAAAAATAGAAAAAATTTGAATTTATAAAAAATGAAGAGATATCTTATTGATATTTACAATCATCTAATCTCACAAGAGATGAATCTACACCTTTTCCATCAAATGAATCTAACCCTTCGCAATAAGAAAATGTAATGTCCCAAGTCTGGTGTATAGACTTGAACACTCTTCGATTATGCAAATTTATATTAAATTTTATGATTTACAAAATCTACCATTCAGTGCACTGCCAGAGTAGGGAAATCAAAGTTTCAGGTAGGAAAATTTTGTAGAGGAAATCCATTCCCCTAACACATTTATATCTGGGACCATTGATATTTCGGAATCCGCTCAGTGGAAACTTACTTTCATGTTGTTGGGTCACCAAACTGTGAAATTAGGGAATCTCAATCCATCTTTCGAACAAAGGATTAGGTAAGCTGCAGAGGTGATATTAATTCATAAAGTAAGTTTATGTACTTTTTATAACACTTTGGGGCAATTCCAAAAAGTTCTAGGGATTTTTGGCAGTTTTTGTCCTAGGGAGACCCTACACAGTGGATGATCCTAAAAGATACTAAAACCATGAATAAAAGAGTTATGGAGTTATGTATGGGAACTTGGGTTTGTCAGTGACCCAAAGGAACTTATGGATCAATTTTTGGGTGAGCAGAAATTTGTTTATGCAAGAAATGACAAAACTAGTTATTTAATACTAGCTTTCTAGCTAAGGTGTGGAATTAAGCAGATAAATCATTGCATATTGCTTTCTGTACTGATATGAAATATAAAAGAGATATATAACACTCTATTAAACATATATAATCCACTCAATCACTCCCACAACCTCATATACTCTTTATTGCACTGAACTTCATCAAATTCCCCCAATATGCTGATAAAGCAAGCTTTTAATGTGAAACAAAGAAGTTAATATTTAATGACTGAGTTATTTCAACTTGAGGCAGTAAAATAATAGAGTTATAATATATTCATACAATAGAATTCATATGATAGACTAACCAATACAAAGGAGTCTCTAAAATGATGGGCAGGAGACCCGAATCCTCACTGCAAGAGGGCTATGAGCATATGTGAAGCATGGGATTTAGTAGAGGTCGACTTGTAGGTGATGGAGGCTTCAATTTACTTATGGAATAAGATTCATTGGCTGAGATTAGCGCTCCATAGACCTGAAATAGATATAAAGGGAAATGGAAGAGAAGGGAGGAGGGGTTTGGGGATCATCACCCAATGGTTTGAGGCACAACACTCAGAGAGTATGCTCACATAGCATATAACTACAATATAAAAACATCCAAACTGGATAATGGAGTTGGAATACTTCTTTAATAGAATTAATGTTGACTTGTTGAACAAGTTACTTGGCTTGATGACCTATGAGAATAGGCCACCCATGAGTGGACATACTTTCTTTTCTTTTATTTGTTTTGCCTTTCCTTATTTTTCCTCTTTTTCTAACTTTCCTTCTTTTCTGAACTTTCCTGCTTTTCATACTTTCCTTTTTTCCTGTTTTATCCTTCTTTCTGTATTTATGTTGTTTTTCCTGAAATATTCCTCTTTTCTCATTTTTGGCAACATTTTTGGACTCTAATGCTTACTTGACTTAGCAAGTTTATCATTGCACATCATTTAATTGCATAATTAATAAAAGGATGAAATTAAATTAAATACATGCCTCAAAATAATTATTAGCAATATTTTTCCTAGCAAGATTAATTAATATCAATTTGAGCCCCTAGGAATTTCATCAAGGTCAACACTTTTAATGTCCCAACATATGGGGACATGACAATCCTCCCCTCCCAAATTTGCTTGTCCTAAAGAAGAAGCACTCTAGAGTGCTACAAATTTGTTCATCATGTAGGAGAACTGGAGCATGAATCCATTGTGCAAAAAGGTTGACTTTTTCCATCAATCCATCCTATAAAGTTTCTCCAAAACAAGCAATTCGAGGGTCCCACTGCTTGCATTGCACCCCCTTCAGTGATAATTCCTTCCCACACAACTTGTCAGACAAATTTATTCCTGTATCACATTTCCTCAACTGTAAGTATCCAAACATTAGAATCGACCATACAAATTTATCATCATAGGAAATGACTTTCATGCTGTGAGAATCATACCACTGCATTGAAAACTGGAAATTCTCAAGCGACAAAGTTGGAAATATCTCAGATTTCCCCACCCAACATAAATTTCCTTATGTGCTTGATGCACATCAGCATTGAATCTCACGATGATGTTGCTACAAAGACATAGGTGTAAGTCCCATGTCCAACCCCAATGATTATAGGAATCATCCAACCAACAAGGATGCAAGCATCAACTCTCTGCCACTGGTCAAAGAATGCAAACATCTATCCAACTGTGTGCAATATATTTTCCTTGACAACTTCTCTTGGAAGTTTGCTTGCTTATCTTCTGTCCATTGATCATGTGCAGAAATTTTTCTGCAAGAAGACTCCATGTGTGACATGTAATCATCCACCTAGTTCACATGTGGTTGAATGGAATCAAGTGACAGCCATATGTTCCTATGTGGCTGATGGGAGGGTGATGGTGCATTCCACAAGTCATCGTGAACACCTAGGAAAGCCTCCAGCTCTTCCTATTGCACCAACAAGGAAAATTCCTTCTCCCAATTTTCATTTTCACTTGATGAGGCTGAAATAGAAGTGTTGGTAGAAATTTGGATCAGAAACCTACAATACTTATCCACCCAACTTATGGATTCTGAATATTCATCCTCATTTGACCCTCCCATTGGGAAGAGACTCTTTCCAGAAAACAATTCCAGTTTTTTTTCCAAAAAATACCAAGTGCTTAGTTCTCATCAAAATTGTCTCCACAGTCCTCAAGAAAAAAAAATCAGAATTCACCTCATGTTCATGTGGATGGAAGGTATCCAATGTCTGCAAATTAAATCTTTGTGGCTGCCCACATGTCAATACAATGTCAGTCCCAACAAAAAAATTATTGCAGAAATTAATTCTTCACCTCCCACATTTTTTACTCCAAATATGTCTCTATCCACCCAATCAATGGATGAATAAGGAATTTTATTTGTTGATCCATAAGGAATGTGATTAGCCCCATTTATAGTAGATAAGAACACTTTGTCCTTCCTCTCAATCTCAATGGATGCTTGGCCAATATTTTCTTCCTCATATCTTTTCACAAGCATCTGCAAATCTATTTCTTCCTCATGGTTGTCCTCTAGATGAGGTTCCTTCAACACATCCAAAGTAGTTACTACCATGTGCACATGATTCTTTTCCATGCAATATGGGGGGTGTGGTACATTCAACTCCCTTTGAATTTGACCAATATGCAACCTTGAATCCTGAATAGCTTCTTGGGTTCTTTTCAAGGAATCATATGTAGCCTCCCATTTACTATGGAGTCTTTCAGACTCTTTTGTTTCCCTCTCGAATGCACAATGGTACATTTCAGCCACCATGAGGAGATGTTATCTATAATATATTAAGCTGATATAGCTCTCCTTCATCTTTTCCATGCCTTCTTTCAATGCTATGCACTTCTCCAAAAAGGCTTCTCCTTCCATCTCTTCACTAGAAGCTTTCCAACAACATCTTGCCACCAAGGCATTGATGTCAACAAATTTTTTCATGGCTTCCCTAAGCTTCTTTATGTCCTCCTTTAGTGATCCACTCAAATGATGTGGCTCACCAAGAATATCCTCCACCATGGTTTCTTCTTCTAATAGCTTACATATATGCCCATTTTTCTTGTGGCATGAATCCACGACATAAAAATCATCCTCAACATACAGGCTAGCCTTTGAATTTTCTGCACCCTCACTTCCTTGATGTGAAGTGGAGGGTATCTCTGAATGCTGGAATGACATGTGATATGTACAAAAATTAGAAAGCATCTCATGCCTTCCCATTTCAGCTTCATCATGCTGCAAGAGAGTCCAAAATTCTGAAGTGTGTCCCTCCCTTTGCATTAGATGTTTCTCCTTCAAATTTCCTAGTTCACATCCAACTGATGGGGGGTTTCATTCCACTTCATTAGGAAATTAAAATGATGAATTTAGATCTAATATTTCTTATTCTTTTGGATCTGATCCAAAATATTCCTTCACCATATTATCACCATTGACAATATTACCCTTATTTTCACTGATTGTGTGATCACCAACAGGGAAACTAGGAGTGAATTTATCTCCCTCACAATTGGCCTTCCTTTTGCAGTCCTCAGATGAAAGTGAAGACTTTTTATCTTTACATGGATCAGATGGTTGCAGGTGTACATGACTGCTGAAAAAATGAGAACTCTTATTATCCATGTTCTTAACATTACCATCTTCCTGTACAGATACTATGGTGGCTTGCTCTTCCACCAAAATTTATGCTTCACACCCAAGCGATGTGGCCTTGTTTTCATCTTCATTATGTGGCTCAGAAGGTGATTATAAATATTATTTGTGTACCTCTTTTGGATCTGACCCAAAATATGTCTCACAACCCATACATGAGCCAAAACCTTGAGCAGTGATCCGGAGATCACCCACCAAGAAACTTGAAGTGCATTCCTCTTCAACTTCTTCTCTTATGCAACCACCTTGTGTTGATTTGCACTTCACCTCTTGAATCTCTGTCTCCACTTCGTTTCTCTTCTTCAAAGAACTTGAAGCTTCTTCATATTTAGTGGTACTCATGTCACAATATTTAAAATCTCTTTTTGAAGAAAAACCAAACAAACTCTTAAATCTTGAACACGTTGATGGCTTGGAGGAATATTCGCCTTTGGTTTTGTCTTCTTCTTCTTTTCTTAGAGAGGTGGAACAACTTGGTCCCTCTCTGGATAGCTTGATGCTCTTGAAAGAATTCTCATAATCATGCTTGGGATGGATTCCATACTTGAAATAAATATAATCTCCAAAATAAATATTTGCACAAATATTCCTACCCAAAGCTAGATAGTCCTCATAGTAGTGAGACATGTTCTCCATGCTTCAATAATCTCTGTCAAGTTTTTCTTAACCATTGGAGAATCAGATCTGATCTCTTCCCCATATGATGTCCAATAGTTTTCATCATATTCATGTTTTGGTATGCCTCCATCAAGATGGAATATTTCTTCTTCTTCATATCTTCTATAGTTTTTTTCATACTGCTCATCATAGTCATCCTCATGGTATGACATGGCTGCAAATTTATCCACTGAGATGTTCCTTTCCACAGGATGATCCAAGGAAAGTGTTTTAATACCACTGTAATGTCCCAATTCTGGTATATAGACCTGACCACTCTTCAATTATGCAAATTTATATTAAATTTTTTGATTTACAAAATATACCATTCGGTGCACTGACAGAGTACGGAAATCAAGGTTTTAGGTAGGGAAATTTTGTAGAGGCGGAGTGGGAAGAGGATATCAATCACGAGTGAGTGAATATTTGGAAATCCATTTCCCTAACACATTTATATCTGGGACCATTGATATTTCAGAATTTGCTCTACAGAAACTTACTTTCATGCTCCTGGGTCACCAAACCGTGAAACTAGGGAATCTCAATCCATCTTCTGACCAAAGGCTTAGGTAAGTTTAAGAGGTTAAATTAAGTCATAAATTAATGTTATGTACTATTTATAACAATTTGGGGAAGTTCCAGAAAGTTCTAGGGAGTTTTGGGTGAATTTGGGATATTTGGCAATTTTTGGCCTAGGGAGACCCTGTGCAGTGGAGGATCCTAAAATATAGTAATACCACAATTAAAATAGGTTATAGAGTTATTTATGGGAACTTGGGTCTGTCAGTGACCCACAAGAACTTACGGATCATTTTTTGGGTGAGTAGAACTCTGTTTATGCAAGAAATGGCAAAACTAGTTATTTAATACTAGCTTTCTAGCTAGGGTATGAAATTAAGTAGATAAATAATTTCAGATTGATTTATGTACTGATATGAAATATAAAAGACATATATAAAAATACATTTAACATATATAATCCACTCAATCACTCCTACAACCTCATATAATTTTTATTGCACTAAACTTCATCAAATTCCCCCAATATGCTGATAAAGCAAGCTTTTAATGTGAAACAAAGAAGGTAATATTTAATGAATGAGTTATTTATACTTGAGGAAGTAAAATAACATATTTATAATCTGTTCATACAATATGATTCATATTATATATTGACCAATACAATGGAGGATCCAAAATGATGGGAAGGAGGCCTGAATCCAACATTGGAAGAGGGATGTGAACATAGGTGAAGCATGGGATTCACTAGAGATTGACTTGTAGGTGATGGAGGATCCAATTTATGTAATGTCCCCGGTTTTGACCCCATTTGCATGATGTATATATTGTAATTAATCGTGGTGAGGAGCTCAAGGCAAAAGCCCCACCATCGATTTTGTTGTCTATGTTTCGGCAATAGGGATAATTGCCGATGGTATGCTGTGCTATAAGGAACATTATAATTTGGCATCATGTAAACACACACATCAATTAAAATAAACCACAACCAGCTACGGCAGTGCAACGTTGAATGAAAAGGGCATGGTTCCAAAGGATAAGGGGTGGGGGATGTCAAACCTTGGTTTATGGGGGAAAAACCCATGTTTTATTACCTTGTTGTCTCACCACCTTTGTTGTTTTGTCACCTTTTGTCTCATCCAACCTTGTTAACCTCTTTAATGCTCAGCTGGTGGTTGAGGAGTTATGGCTGAGTGGTTGAGGCAGTTATTGCCTTTGGTGATGGTTGTGGCAGGCTGTCAGCCTTACCCACTTGCTCACTCCACCCACGTCTGTCCATTCTTCTCCCTCACGCACTCATCCCTGGTCAGTTCACACTCACCACGATTTTTGGTCTGTTGGCTCCTCACGCACAGGCCCTGGGCGATTTTGGTCTCACGCAGGCATTTTCTTCCTCCTCACGAGTTACTAAACGCTCAGGAACTTGTAATTCGTGTCCTCCTGACCGCTGTGCATTCTCACGCAGAGAATTTCCCTCCCGTTTCTCATTTTCGCGCACAGGGATTTCCTGGGTTTTACCCACGTCGTTTTCCTCTGCGGATTGGTGAATGGAGTGGCTGAATCCTTTCCCCCTGGGTCGAATTGTGGGTTCTGCGTTGATTATTACCCACGCCCAGGCTGGGAGTCTGTAAATTTGTTTCCAGCGTGATCTATGTGAGTCTTCCCGTGGCTCAATTGCCTTGGACGAACTGTTGATTTTTCCCTTACTGTAAGTGTGTTTGTTGCTACGTTTGGGAATTTGTTGTATGCCGCTTCAGATTTCGTTTTCCATGTTTAAGCTGTGGAAGCTAATTGATTGCATGAGTGCAATGGATAGTCTTCGGACTGTGCTGGCTTGGCTTGTCTGTTGAAATCCTGTGAAACCCAGCTGTGTTGCTTGCTGTTTGTGCCCCTTGGCTATGTATAAGCCTGCAATTGACCCTTATTCCGGAGGAATCATGCCCAGCTCGGGGGTGGCAGCGTTGCTGAGAGATGGATGAGCAAGCTGGCCTATGGTTGGGTGGAACGTTGCAGCGACGTAGCTAGTTGCGGGTGAATTCTTCATTGAAAGATAAGTACTACTGTTTACTTCATCTCTGTAATTTATATTGATTGTAAATGTTGGAATGTCTATGTTTACTTCCGCTGATTGTTTGAAGGACTGTGCATCCTTGTATGATGAATTATGCATCTGTGTATGCTTGTAAGTTTTAATTTCATCATTTGATCTCGCCTGTTTTATGTTCATGGGCTATTTGCCCGGCTGTGTTTTGATGTTCGTCGCGTCCTCTTCGCCGGCTGAGGGACGGGGACGTGACAATTTAATTCTGGAATAAGATTCATTGGATGACCTTAGCGCTCCATAGACCTGCAATAGATAGAAAGGGAAATGGAAGAGAAGGGAGGAGGGGTTTGGGGATCACCACCCAATGGTTTGAGGCACAACACTCAGAGAGTATGCTCACATAGCATAACTACAATATCAAAACATTAAAACTGAACAATGGAGTTGGAATACTTTTTTAATAGAATTAATGTTGACCTATTGAGAAAGTTACTTGGCTTGGTGACCTATGATAATAGGTCATCCATGGGTGGACATACTTTCCTTTCTTTTCTGTGCTTTGTCTTTCCTTATTTTTTCTCTTTTTCTAACTTTCCTTATTTTCTGAACTTTCCTTCTTTTCATATTTTCCTGTTTTTCCTGTTTTACCCTACTTTCTGGATTTATGCTGTTTTTCCTAAAATATTCCTCTTTTCTCATTTTTGGAAACATTTTTGGACTTTAGTAATTACTTGACTTGGCAAGTTTATTTGCACATCATTTAATTGCATAATTAATAAAAGGATGAAATTAAATTAAATACATGCCTCAAAATAATCATTAGCAATATTTTTCCTAGGAAGATTAATTAATATTAATTTGAGCCCCTAGGAATTTCATCATGGTAAACACTTTTAATGTCCCAAAATATGGGGACATGGCAGAGAAGATCACCTTGAAGCCAGAACGTGAAAATTGTAGTTGGGACACAAGGATTCTAGAGAAATGGGTGTTTGAAATTGATCATGGATTTTTCCTGGTACTAACTTCTTAGGCCAATACATAAATGGAAGTTTAAATTTCCACAACCAATTCTTAATTCTAAAATATTGGGTCCAAAATACTATATTAGGAAACGCCGTGTTTTCGAAATTGATCACGGGTCTCTTAAATGGTCCAGGAATTAGAATATGAAGTCACAACCCATACGAAACAAGTAACAGTTACAATGTTAATTCCAAGCTATAGCATTAACCATGGCATCAATCCATTAACCAACTAACAATTAATAATTAAGGAGCCATTAGGTTATTGGATTTGATTACAACATTAGTCACATGTCCAACTACAACAACGAGATTTGGAGACTAAGTTTTTTTATTTGGGAACATACTTCGAAGTTCAAGATCCACTTCTGGAACCCAACAACCTAGAAAACCGTGAGTTGGGACAATACAGTTTCCAACCATCATACTATATGGTGTACACAAAATCCTAGTGGAGGGACCTGTAATGAAAAAATAATGATGGTTTATAAAAATTGTTAAACGTAAAAAATAAGTGTTAGCAAATTTTTTTTTCTCGTTTAGCATGACATTTTCATTAAATCTTTAGGAGTATTTGAAAAACAAAGTGCTCTATGATGAGCAAATTCCCATCAAATTCCAACCATGGTCTCCACTATTGGTTCACACTTCACTATTGGCATCTCTCCCCTATAACCAATACTATGCTAAAGTGCAAGAACTTATTCACAGATATCAAAAGATATGTACGAATACCTGTCAAAAATTGTTTCTCATAATTACATATCATGATCTCTATTATCTAATTCAATTATTTTGTCTCCCCAACATACCAAAATATCCAAGAACTCCATATTAATAAGTGAAACACACAATATGAATCATGACGTCTACTTCACAATTTGCATATGTTTCTTCCCCATAAATCTACTCGGCTTCCGTGTGACATTGTAATGTTGCTCCAATTCATTGTCCTTGGTAACCAAAGATTGGGAGTGAGATTTCTCTAGTTCTACATGAATTCAACGAAAATGAGGGAACCAAATATGGAAGATGAATACCATTCGAGGAAGCATCTGGGTACACCCTTTTCTACACCTCACCTAAGCAACGATCAAAGTCACTCCTTGATGAACCCAAACACCCCAAATTTTTGAAACATCAATTCAAAGACAATGGATGTGACTAGACGGAAGCTATGAGCAATTTCTTGAATTTGTGATAATTCCCCAGCAATCTGTTGTCGCAAGACTCTACAAAAAACTATTAAACATAAGGAAATATTGCTCAAATAAATTATATCCCTTGTTTTTCCAATTTCGGTCTTACTTTTTTGTTTCATCGTTAAACATTACCTTGAGTAACAAGATGTACTAGTGGTACCTACTCAAACTTACTTGCATAATTGTTCTAATTCCATATATAACTTGAATGATATTAATAGTCATTGGATTTACTGAATTAATGAATCAATGTTGAAATCAAGCTCAAAAAATCAATTGTGTTGGGAAATGCAATGAGAAAAGGATGGATTCTAAGGAGGAAGAACTCCTAAATTATTCAATGACCCATTCATAGAAGTGGAAGCCTTTGGATCCTTTAGCGCCCAATTTTCAAGAGGTGAGGCAAAGTCTTTGGGGCACTTGGGAACTAAAGAGAAGGTTCTAGATAACATTAGGAAGTTGGATAAAAAAATTGACCAAAGTTGGTACACATGTAGTTGTCAAAGGAAATGTTTGTAAGGTTCACGAATCTACAAATCTAGTTGAGTTTGTTAATAAAGAAATTAGGGGACGTCTGGTTGAGGAGAGAAAACTTAATGAAAACATTCAATCTCACCATATGGAAAAAATATCGACAGAAGACTTAGATCATTTTATATTAGAAAAACTAGTAGTTCCATTTCTAATATGACCGAAGGGAAACATATGTGGGGTTAAATGTATATGATATGACCATAACGAAGGAATCTATGGGGATAAATGTATATGTAATAGGTTCGACCTAATGAATGGGCTTATCCATAGTGTCATGCCTGATTTGAAATGGATCAACATATAATTTGTCATCTATTTTGGTGCTTTCTAAGTGGAAATATTCGATGAATCAACTTGCAATGCCCATTTTAGGGGTAGGTCTCACTTTGCATATTTGGATCTATAACCTTTTAAGGCTTGTTTGAGGGATTAAATTGCTTTTTTTAGGGGTTACAATTCCATAAAAATTATTGTTCCCATTGACATGATTCTATACTCTGATATCTTTCCAACGATACAAGAATCACCTCAATCAGAGTTCGTATGAAGAGGTTATGCCTCCCGTAAGTTGACCATCATGGTACTAAGTGGATTCCATGTCAACTATCAATTCTCACACATGTGGATCCAATAACATGTGGAATTTCAAAAACATTCTAGAAGGTCCAAAACCATAACTCTAATTGAGAATTAAGGAATATTAAAAACCCTAAAATTAACCCTAGACAATTATTGGGCTATGTTAAATACTAGGTCGTTAGGAGAAGAAGGGGTTTCATTATTATGATGTTATTGTATTGTTCCATAATTGAGAAACAACACAAGAGTAGATATTAGAGAATAAAAGAGGAAGTGTGAGATCATGGAGTAGCTATTATGGCCACAAAGGCACAAGTAACTCCATAGAGAGTACATTTTCATTTGTATTTTTATTCTATATAAAAGTGAAAGGCATAGTCCTTATTTATGGCTGGGCTTTTCTCCATTGTGGGGTTTCCTAGGGTGAATCTTGTGTTGATTGTGTATTTATTTTCTCTATTTATTTTTATTTCAGTTCTAGTTTATTTATCATTGAGTAGAAATAAGCTAATAAAAAGAAGTTATCAGAGACATTGTGATGAATTGTTCCAGTGGAATAGCCTTGATAGTTTACAGATAATATTGGTGTCAGAGCATTTTTCTCTAATATTTTGTGGGAAATCACAAGATCTAGTGAGAAAATAAAAATAAACTCTCCAAACCCTATCCATGGAAGACGATTCTAGTGAAGAAGTGACAGACAAATATGAGCAATGATTTAAAATGTTGGAAATACAAGTCGTCGATAACGCACACATATCAATCCTCATGGAAATTCTAGAGAGAAAGTTTGGACATTGAGGTGATGTTGGAGTATCTAACTTAGAGATTAGATAAGAGGGGGGATTAGAATATAAAGCCGACCATACACCGAGTCAAGGAAAGAGCTCGAGAAAGTGTACCCAAGTTCTAGTGCCATTATCCCTTCCCGGTTTTTATTTAAGATGGAAGCAAAAGTCAATATCAAGTGATACCAAGATGAGATCGATGCTTTAATGTCGAATCATTAATTACAATAAATAGAGGTACATTTTAGCATCCATAAAATAGATGAGTAGAATATTTCATTTTCTTGACTAAAATTAGACGTCCATGCATTAACTTGGTGGGAAAGCCACATAGAGGAAAATAGGTCGAAGCGTGATCTTCCAGTAATTGAGTGGGAGGATTCCAAAACCATCATTAAGTTCCAACTATACCTTATTAGGTATGTAGAGTACTAGTGGATCCAGTTGTATTACTTCAAGAAAAGGAAAGGAAAGAGTGTTAAAGAGTACACCAATGAATTTAGCAAGATGGATATCATGTTAGGTATCTCACCCAAGAATCCATATGCACTCCTTATTGTTTGTGGGTCCTAATCTTCTAGATTCATAGATGTTGTTTAGCCATTTTTGTACCTTGATTTTACTGTACGCTCGTCCTAGCATGATGTTGTGGGGGCCAGTGATCCCCCCCAAAAAAAATTGGGATGTTTTTCGTCCAATAGTTTATGGGCCCATGGTATTTTCCCATAGTAATTACCCTATAAAAGGAATGGATTGTCACACGATTGTCATATAGTTGTTTATTGTATTGTAGCATTGTAAAACAGTCTCCGTGATTGTGTGAGAAAGGCTATGAGAGAGTGAATAGGAAGTGTAACGTAGTTGTTACAAGTTCTATCCCTTCATTTTGATGAATGGTATAATAATAAAGGACTAGAAATTTTTGTGTGGGCATAGCCCATCTTGGGTGAACCACATTATATATTTGTCTCTCTTGTAATGTGTTTTAATATTTGCATCTTGTTTATTGTTTATTTCTATTGCTCTGTGATCCTGTTTTTCTACCACTCCTCAAATATCTAAGGTTTTGGCATAGTCATTTACAAAATCAAGTGATTCTCTTCAATCCCAACAAAATTTATGAGGAATATGTGCAAGCATAGTGGCTGGAAAATATAGGCCACAAGAAAGGACAACCAAGCAGTTCTAAACAAAAATAGAACCAAGATACTTCCAAGGAGGGGAAGAACAAGTGGAAAGGAAAATATAAGAAAACTACAACCACAACACATTAGTGCAAGGATATAACAATCCATTGTAACCATTGTAACATCGATGGTCACTCTAAAAAAAAGTGTTGTAAGCTACATCAAGAGATGGACCTAAGAACCCCAAAAGGATTCTAAGAAGAATAACCTTCTAGCCACATATTTGGGAAAAGAGTTAGAGAGAAGATTAGATGTGGATGAGAAGATTTTATGCACTTTATATAAAAAGGAAGTGAATTTGAGTAGCCTTCATCACAAGAAATAGAAGGATATGACTAAAATATTCCATATCAAGATATAGATCAATAATACCAATGTATATGCTTTGTTCGATTCTAGTTCAAAAACCAATCTGATAGCATAATATTTGTAAGTAAGATTGGATTGGAAGTACATGATCACCCTATCCCCTATCCATTGGGATGGGTAAATAAGGATACATAACTTAGGGTCACAAAATAGTGCAAGATTAAATTTTCCTTAAGTGCAAATTATATTGATGAAATGGAGGAAAACGTAGTTCCCTTTAATGTTCGCGGTGTAGTGTTTGGAAGCCTCTAGATGTATAAGAGAGATGTAATCTTCATGAGGAGAGAAAACCATTACCGCTTTAGCAAGGATGGTATATATTTCATCATTAATTGGAACAATGGTAAATCAAAGATATATTTGGTAAGTGTCAACCAAGAAAAAAAGTTTATTAGTTTAAGCAACAACTTTGTGCTTCTTTATTAATACATAATTAACAAGAAGGAGATTGATAAAAGTAAAAGCATCTCTAGAGGGATTTACTAGAGAGAATAAACACCAATTGAAGAACCTTTTGCAAGCATACAAAGAAGTACTCTAGGAACCTATAGGGATACCTTCTAAGAGGGAAGTGGTGCATGAGATACAACTATTTCTAGATTCTCCATTGTTGAACATGTTACACTGAAATCTTGTCACCATCATGTTATGAGATAGGTATTCCCTTGTTTTCTCCAATCCCTCAGAGTTTCCGTAGAGAAATGACAAGAAAAAATATCCCCTTGCAATTTTTCCTTGTTTTGAGCTGGTAACGCTCCTCTTCCATTGACAAAAGGTGGCGCTAGGGCATCACTGCTCCTGATACATGAGCAAGAAGTGGTTCGACCACTCCTTCCCTCACTTCAAGAAGAGGTTCCCCCTTATCACCGTTTGTTTTCTTCATTGGAGGAGCGGTGCTCAAGTTTTAAACAAAAAAAGAGAAGCTTCGAGAGGATTCTCAAAGCTGACCTCCATGGAGCCTCATCCCTATGGTTTAGGACCAGCTAGAGCTCAAGATCTTATCTTTTAGGATCTAATATCCACCTCACCCATGAGATCCTCAATCATTCGTATCCTCCCATGCCTTTAAATACTGGCTTACCCACCATGGGATAGAGAAGGAAGGATTGTGTTTCATACCCAAACTCTGTCAAAATCATTCTTGAGTCTTTGGAGGCAAGGTGAAGTTAGAGGAAAGGATCCATTGGAAGGAACTCTCAACACCAAGGAATGAAGGTTGTAGTCTCTCAAATAATTTCTAATAAAAAATGTCTTTTATTTCCCATATTTACTATTTCATTTGCATATATTGCTTGATTCCTTGGTCATGAGCATAGATCTAGTTGATTATATTGTATGTTATCATGTTTCTCTTGTTGTTTTCCATCTTTTATAGGATCTTCTAGGAGGATAGCGAGGACAAACTTTGAGAGAATTATCATGGCATTCCATTCAGTTGATTAACCAAATTTGGGGGAAGTTTAACATTTTGTTTTTGTGTTTTGTTCTAGACCTAAACCATTCAGATCTAGGGAACCGGCTCTTGTCCGTAGGAGGTGTGTATTTTCATCTAACAGAACACTGAACTATACAAGAGGTCTATTATGGAGGAATATGAAGGGAGGAATAAAATACTAGAGCAATGAGTAATCCAACTAAGAACCTCACCTTGTGGGTCCTATTGTCATAGTAACCATGAAGGATGGGACTTGGAGGATGTGTATTGAATATAGAGCTCTAAAAAATATCACCCTCAAGAATCGATACCCTATTCACAAGAACAATGATTTGCTAGATCAGTTGTAGCATGTCAAGTATTTCACAAAGTTAGATCTTAAATCGAGATACCACCATGTACAAGTTATGGAAGAATACATTTAGAACACTTCCTTCAACTATGCAACATATATATGCATGGTTAGTAATTCCTTTTGGATTGTGTAATGCACCAGCAACATTTATGCATTTGATAAATGATGCATTGTGTTGTTTCCTAGGTTCATTTGTAATAGTGTATTTATATGATATATTGGTTTATAGTGCTACATGGGAAGAACATATGTCATATATCAAGTAGTTGTTGGAGACCTTGAAAAAAATTAAACTGCTGAAAACATCAAGAAATGTCATTTTTATCAGTAGTCTTTGGTATATTTAGGGTATGTGATTGGTGGAGAAGAACTTAAGATTGATCCTGCAAAGATGGAGGCCATCACTAAGTGGTATAATCCTACAAATTTCACTAAATTTAGGATTTTTTTTGGTGAGTCACAATATTTATGTAGTTCATAACTTCCTTCATGGCCATGGTTGCACCTTTCCATTATGTAACAACTGACAACAAGGGGTTCCAATGGGGAAAGAATCAATATAAATAGTTCAAGGATATCAAGCAAAAGATCATTCAGGCACCAATTATTGCATTGCATAATTCATAAAATCCTTTTGAATTGGAGATATATGAAAGTGGTTATTTTATGTAAGTGGTTTTGATGCAAGGAGGGAGGCCAGTAAGCCATCATTCTGAAATGTTCCATGGAGGCATCCTAAACTGTCAAGTTTTCTTAATTTTCTTAGATGATATCTTAAAAACAATTGTCAATAGTAAGATTACTGAAATAACAAAAAGCACAAAAAAATAATAACACAAAAACACAAGACCAAAAGAACACAAAGAATTTCCGCGGGGAAATCACAAGGGAGAAAACCCCGTAAAACTTCCTCAGTATAGAACTCAACCAGAGTAGTGTAAAACCTAGAAAACTGCTTCTCTCTTCTTTCTGACGCACTATTATTTCTCTCTCTTGCAAAACAGCTTGAGTGAGTGAGTACAAATGAAGGAGAGAACCTCCCTATTTATATTCTTCAGTTGAATTGACCTATAACCTAACGAGGCCAACTTTTCTAACTGACTGGGTCAACTTGTCTAGCAAGACACCAAAAATAACATTTATTATAATGACACATGTGAACTATTGACCCGACTTACATTCATAGGTTTAAATTGACTCTTTCAATGACTCTTACAAGACCAAAATCATCTTCTGAAGGAGGAACACATTCAATACATATGAATATCTTCTAAAGTTACAATACTTTAACACTCCCTCTTAACTAGAAAGGTATTAAACCATAGTAGAAACTGCTACCAAAACTGTACAACTGACTAGTCAGTCTCTATATGTCATAGGAATTTTTGGAACATCATCATACATCTTCATTATTGATCTTATCTAGATCATCTTCTGCAGTGTCAGTATGTTAATATTGAGTCATGTTCTATACGTACTCAAGCATCTATCATATTCTAAATCATCTTCTGTAGCATCAATATGTGAATACCGAATCATCGTTTGTCACATCGGTATATGAATACTGAATCATATTCTGAATCACTGTCTATCACGTCAGTATATGAATACATAGTCATCTTCTGGATCATCTTCTATAGCATCAATATGTGGATACTGAGTCATCTTCTTTCATACTAGCATATGAATACTAAATCCAAATTTCCAACATTAGTATGTGAATAATGAGACATCATCTGTAACCTCATCATTTGCAACATTGGCATATAGATACTGAAACATCAACAACAATCTCATTATCATGTTAGTGCTAAAATAAAAATCATCTATAATGATAGATCATCATTTGCATTACCAGCATAGAGATACTGGAGCATCAACATCACCATCAGTATAGAAATACTAAAGAAATCTCATCAACAATCATCAGTGTAACAACACTGAAACTATCAACAACCATTCATTGATGTAACAATCATTGAAACTATCTCAACAATCAACTCAACAATCATCAATATAACAATATTGAAACTATCATCTCAACAATAATCAGTATAACAATACTGAAGAAAACATATCAACAATCATCAATATAACAATACAGAAGAAAACATATAAGCAATTGTCAGTATAACAATACTAAAGCAATCATCTCAACAATCAACAGTATAGCAATACTAAAGATACATATTTCCCTCTAACTATCTCAGAGAAGCATCACAATGGGTTCTCTGGTAGATCCATTCGGGAATTTCGTCTAACTTACTAACCCTTTCGATCCAACAAGTTTAGTTAGACAGCTTGATCTTATTGGGGACCAAAAAAGCCTTTTCTGGCTTACTAGCCCTTTCAAGCCAACCAAGCCTAGCTAGAAATACCAATCCCCCTAGGATCAATAGGCCTCATCTGACTCACTAACCATTTCAGGCCAAACAATCCTAGCCAGACCCTCTAGACTAAGCTAGTCACCACTGCATCCATATTCCATCTACTATCACTCCCTCTTTCGAGAGACGTCCTTTCAGACCACACCAAGCTTGTCTCAAAAGTATTCAAACTTTACATGAGCTAGAGGTTTAGTTAACACATCTTCCACTTGTTCCTCTGTAGGAACATACTTTATCTTTATGGCTCCTTTATGAACCATATCACAAATGAAATGATATCTAAATTCAATATGCTTTGTATTATTATGAAACACATGGTTTTCTATCATCTTGATACAACTCCGATTATCACAAAGGATATCATTAGCATCTATCTCTGTATCAAATAGTCCTGCCAATATCTTTCAAAGCCATACTTCTTCTCTACATGGTGAACATGCTGCAATTTATTTAGCCTCTATCGTGCTAAGTTCGATATTGGTCTTCTTTATACTGAACCAAGAGATCATGCCTGATCCTAGACTAAAGAAAAATCCTAAGGTGATTTTTATATCTTTTGCACTTCCTCACCAATCTGAATTTGTATATCCATATAATCAGATCTCTCCACTAGATGCATATCTAAGCCCATATTCTAAAGTTCCCTTAGTTACCTCATTACATGTTTTTCTCCAATAAGGTGAATGTGTTTAGGATTCACCATATACTAACTTAGAGTGTTTACAACAAAACATATATCTAGCCTTGTATTGGTTAAGTACATCAGAGAACCAATAATCTGTTTGTATAAGGTAGCATCAATTGCTTCTTAAGCATCATCATTTAATAACTTCAAACTTGTTTTCATCGGAGTAGTCATAGCCTTGCAATCTATCATTCCAAATATTTTTAGGATTTCTACTGCATATTTTCCTTGGTTTAGGAAAATCTCGTCTGGATACTGCCATACCTCAAGACCTAGAAAGTAATGCATCATTTCAAGGTCTTTCATCTCGAACTCTACATCAAGCTTCTTCTTACATTCGATGATGGGAGTATTTTTGTCTGTCAGGAACAAATCATCTACATATAGTAATAATATCATAATCTCATCATTCCCAATCTTATAGTAGAGGTTGGATTCTTCTTTACTTTCAGTAAATCCTAAGCTCATTAGAAATCCATGAATCCTTCCATACCATGCTATGGGTGCTTGCTTTAACCCATATAATTCCTTCTTTAGTCTGCATACATGATTTTTCTGATCATTAGTCTCCAACTCTTGTGGTTGTTCGATATATAGCTCTTATTCAATCAAGCCATTTAGAAAGGTTTTCTTCACATCCATTTGATGCAGCTTCCACTTCATATTGGATTCCAAGGAAAGGATGGTTTTGTTTGAGGTATACCTAGCCATTAGTGTAAAGGTCTCCTCATAGTTGATTCTCTCTTTTTGATAGAATCCTCGAGCTACAAATATTTCCTTGTACTTTTCTATACTACCATCTGTTGAGTGTTTAGTTTTGAAGATCCATTTCGAGGATACCAATGATTTGTCTTTTGGTCTTGGTACTATTTACCACACATCATTATTTATAATGGATTGGTACTCCTCGACCATTACATCAACCCACTCCTATTTTATTAATTCTTCAAAACATGTCGGTGCTTTATCAACTAGATCACACATCAAATCCATATAACTAGGGTATGATTTTGGCTTCTTCCTTTCTCGAATGGTTTCTTCTGGGGCACCATGTATTTTTTCTTCTTCTATTACTTCACGATCCTAGGTAGGTTTTATATTTTGAGAAATCATTTCACTGGGTGATTCTTCAAGTAACTGAGGTTCTATCATATCATGATCCCTAGGCATCTGATCTTCTTCTTCATTCCTATCTGGTTTAGGAATTTCTGCAGCTTTTGGATTTTCATGCTCCTCTTTGTCTTCCTTATCCTTATTTGACTTCTTGCAGGATGTATCTTTGTCAAATGTGGCATCTATGCTAAGTTCAATTTGACGGTATCCCGGGATACATATTCAATAATGTTTTGATTGCTCACTATATCCTATGAACAATTTCTTCTTTACCAAAGGATATAGATTTGACATTTTCTCCTTGGGAATATCTATGTATACAGGACAACCAAATATCTTTAGGTGACTTAATTCAGGATTTTCTCTGGAAAACATTTCTTCTATAGTTTTGTTCCCAAGGGCACTATGGGAGATTCTATTTTGTACATACACTATTGTTCTGGTTGCTTCTTCCCATAGCTACATCGGTAGATATTGATCATGTATAGTAGCTTTCAAAACTTCCATGATAGATCTATTCTTTCTTTTCGCCACACCATTTTTGTTGTGGATGATAGGGAATTGTGAGCTCCCTCTTAATCCCAACTTCCTTATAACATTCATTGAATTCATTTGATGTGAACTCTCCTCCATTAATTGACCTCAATATCTTTATTTTCTTTTTATAGAGTTTTTCTACTAGGTCCTTAAATTCCTTAAACCCTTCAAACACTTCTCCTTCTTTTTCAAGAAGTATATCCAAGTCTTGCGGGAATAATCATCAATAAAATAAGCATAGTAAACATACCCTATTAATGAGGTGGTTTGCAAAGTCCTACATATGTCTGAATGGATAATATCTAAGATCCATTTTTCTTTATTGTCACTATTTTGATAATGATTCTTAATATTCTTTCCTTGTGCACATCCTTTGCACACTCCTTCATGTTCTATCTGAATTTTTGGTAGACCAGTCACAACCTTGCTTATAATTGGTAGATATTTGTAGTGAATATGAGAAATCCTTCTCTGTCATAGCTCACATGGGTTTATGGTATTGGTTGCTAATGTTGAATCTGCATGTCCCTTTAATTTGTAGAGTCCTCCTTCTTCAACTCCAATGTCTATTGCATCATATATGGTTTTACCTTTTGTTCACATGAGGACTTTTCCATCCACAAAAGAAACTTCAAAGCGTTTCTTGTCTAAGGATAAAATAGAAAGAAGATTCTTCTTTAGTCCTAGGACATACATGACATCTTTCATCTTCATGGGCTTTCCAGAGTCCAACTTATAGGATGCTTCTCCTATTCCTTTAACGGGGTATTGGGAATCATCTCCAAGCATTAATTTGTGTGGAGATTCCTTTTGTACAAGACATGAGAGTCATTCCTTGTAGCCTTTCATGTGCTTGGAGGAACCACTATCTGCTATCCAGGTGTCATTTCCTGGTGAGACTGATCTTGTTAGAGAAGATATCAATACATAGTCTTCACTGGAGTATTCATCCTTCTTTGCTTCTTCTTCAACTTCTTGATCACTATATTCAATAGCATGGCCCTGAAATATTCTCATCTTTTTCACTATTTTTGCTTTCATGGGACAATTTATGGAAATGTGTCCCAACTTGTGGAAAGTGAAGCATTCAAAATTTGAGAATTCTTTCTTGGGCCTCTTAAACCCTTGAGTCTTATGAGGATGGTCATGAATCTTCCTTTTGCCTTTGGTATGAGTTGTCAAGTCTTGATCCTCATTTCCATTTACCTTTTCTTCTCTAGTTGCTATCCTTTCTTCTTCTTGAACATATTCTTCCCATAAATTTCAGAATTTGGTTAGTTTCCTTCTTGAACATATTCCTTGGATAAAGGATTTCCAATATCTCGGAATACCATTTAAGGTTGTCATCACAATTTATGATTCTTCAACCATATCACCAATGGATTTTAATTGATCCTTGATTTGAGCCACTCTTGTAAAGTAAGACTGCATGGTCTCTGACTTTTGAGATCGTACACTTTTCAGTTGATTCCTCAGGGTCATCTTCCTATTAATGTTTCTTCCTTCAAATAAACTAGATAGAGCATCAAACATTTTTTTGGAGTCTCCCTTGAGGATACTTGAAAAATCAAGTCATATTTGATGGAGTCAACTATGATCCTTTTAGCTATGATCATATCCTTCTTATACTTGGTCTTGGCTTCAGTTTCTTCTGGTTCTTTCACTTCCTCCTTTACAACTCCATCTAGATCATTCTCTTGTAGGATGAGAATGATCCTATACTTTCATGCTATGAATTTTTCAGCACATTCAAGCTTTTCATCTAGATTGGAATTCTTTGTCATATTTAATAGAATGAGAACTTCAAATGGAAACATGAATAATACTTACTTGAAGAAAACAACTTCTGAATGAACTCCTTCTGGATGACCTAGGGTTTGATGCAGAATCCCTAATTTTTCAGTTGGGATCACTGGTAGAGATGAGTGATGGAGAAGATGCGTCTCCCTAGGGTGAGGCAGATTGTATCTTTTTTTTTTTTTTGATATTGATGATGGAGTCTCTAAAAATCGGAATCCCTACTTCGTCCCCGCAGCAGTGACTTGTGTAAAACTGAAAATTCTTGGAATCCAATTCTGTCTTCATAGAAAGATGTTCTTTTTAGGGGCGATTTGAGAGATACTTATTTTCTGGTTGATACGTCGAGGGATTTGTTTGGAGTAACAAAACCTAATTGTGTAGTGCTTTCTTTGATGGTGGCTCTGATACCATATTAAGTTTTCTTAATTTTCTTAGATGATATCTTAAAAAAAATTGTCACTTGTAAGATCATTCAAAGAGAAACAAGCACATAAACACAAGAACACAAGAACAAAAATATTTTCCTCAAGGAAACCACAAGGGAGAAAACCCTGCAAAAAATTCCTCAGTATAGAACTCAACCAGAGTAGTGTAAAACCTAAACATCTGCTTCTCTCTTGCACACTAATCTTTCTCTCTTGTGGAACAACTTGAGTGAGTGAGTACAATTGAAGGGGAGAACCTCTCTATTTATATTCTTCAGTTGAATTGACATCTAATTGAATAGGGCTGACTTGTGCAACTGACTAGACCGACTTGTCTAGCAAGACACCAAAAATAACATTTATTATATTGACACTTGTGTACTATTGACCTGAATTACATTCGCTGGTTTACATTGAATCTTTCAATGAGTCTTACAAGAAAAAACTCATATCCCGAAGGAGGAACACATTCAATACATCTGGAATATCTTATGAAGTTACAATACTTTAACATAAACTTCCCTACATATGAAAAGGAAATTTATTTCTTGGTTCAATTTGTTAATAAGTGGAAGCATTATGGGAAAGGAGACCATCCTTCACACTAATCATCACCTGATAAATTATTTATAGGCCTAGAGTAAGCTACAACAAACACAACACTACAAGTGGATGCATTTTTACAACAATTCCATCTAATCATAAAATATAAGAACCTGGGAAGGACAAATAAGATGGAAAAAATGCTCTCAATGGAACCTACAACCAATATCAACACTTTGGGTACTATTATGCATATGGATCCTTTCATCCATCATGCATACAAGGAGGAATTTACAAAAGAAGAGGAATTCAAGGAGGTATTTCAACAGCTACAAGGCCAATTATATGTAGAAGAATGTGGCAACAAGGACGACTATCATATCCATGGTGATGGATTACTCTGCAAGCGAGACAAGCTCTGTGTTCCTAAAGGTGAGAGATTGAAACTCATGGGAGAGGCTCACACCTCAAAGGTTGCAAGGAATTTTGGTTTTAGGAAGAAAATTGACAACTTACAAAGGTATGTTTATTATCTTATAATGTAAGAAGATGCAGCCCAATTAATTAGAGGATGCATACTTTGTTGTACAAGAAATCCTAATAATAGGAAGCAACATTTATACCATCCTTACCTATTCTTATGAGACCATGGGAGAGTATATCCATGGATTTTGTGGGTGGTATACCAACCACTAGGAAGGGACATGACTATTGATTTTTAGTAGTTAAAAAATTCAATAACATGTGCAATCTTATGCCTTGTAAAAATCCCATCAAAGGACAAGAATCAACAAACATGTTCTTTGAGTAGGTCTAAGTGCACTTTGGGATGTTAGGATTATTAATCCTCCCTTGACCATACTTTCTATTTAGATTATTTAGCCTAACTTAGGAACCTTAATTAATTATTTCGGTCCACTAGTACCATTGTGTCCACTTGGCCTAATGGGGCCACATGTACTAGTTACTAGAGCGTGGGGAACACTGCTAGAGTTTAACTACCACTTACTACATGTTCATGCATCAATTTGAACACCTCCTAGACCAATCCCTACATTTTAGGAGCCACTGGGAGTCTAGACACCAACCTCCATCAGTTAGTTGGAGTTGGAACTAGTTAGTCTTAGTTATCTTTCAGTTACTTTTAGTTAGATAACGATCAGTTAGCTAGCACTATTTATGCATGGCTAATGCATGGATGCATGTGGAGTAGGCGCCTTTTCCCACCTATCACACTCATTTGTACCGAGTTAACTAGTTATTATTGATTATATGAGTTGGTTGGACATATGGGAGTTGATCTGTTGGAATCCTATATTGATTGAGACACCATGAGTTAACTAGTCAGTTAGGTACAGTCAGATCCAATTGGTAGATTTGAGTTGCTCCCTAATGCATTCAAATTCTTCCATTATGTAAACTATTATAACACCAGATTTAATTAATGACAATGATACTGTAATTACCTAAGAAATACTCATCTGTTTCTTGTGTGGTTTGTTTTGTTTAGTTTGTATCTTCATTCTCCTTTTGCTACAATCATAATTCAGAACTAATTGCTTGAAGATATAAATGGAACTTCAATTCTAATATGCTATCAGAGCCATATCAAGAAGGCTTCATGTTTGTTTATATCCATTGAACATTAGAAGCAGCCGAGTTTCCAAAGAAGTTCCCTATGATGATTTGCTTCATATGAATTTATTCAGAGTGGAAGAGAGGGCGTGATGAACCATGAAAAATGTTCATGTCGAGAGGAAAAGCATGATTCTAACAGTTTGAATGTTTTAGTGTTTTTGCGGTGAAAATCTACAGGTGCTACATAGCTTGTGTGAATTTTTGTGATATTTCAGCCGAATAATTATGGATTCTCAATATCCTACACCATGGATCCTTACAAATTCCAATTATCTTGATTAGAGGATTGATATGCAGCTGGCCTTGTGTAAGCATGACTACCTCAGGATAATACTTGGAAGGGAGGCTGAGCCCCATCAGCTAGTTGAAAAGAACAAGTTCTTGAACTGATGTGATGAAGCTCTCAGTTATCTATGCACCCATATATCCAGAGATATCCTCTTCCACCTTGAAGGTTTGAGGACACCCAGAGAAGCCTCAGAGAAGCTTGAGAACATTTTTGGAAAACAAGATGAGCTTCGGGGACACCTCCTGGAGAATGATCTGGTATCTTTACATCCCAATAGTTTCGATACTATTGAGCAATTCTTTACTAAATTCAAGTATCTTGCACTTCAATGCAGAAAATGTGGAGTAGAAAGGAAGGATGAGAAAAATGTGCTCTCCATTCTCAACAAACTCGGCCCTGAGTATTCTGTATTTGTTTCTATATTTCATTCCAAGTGGGAAAGTTTCCCTGATTGGAAAATTCCTTCACTAGATTCCTTTTTCAAGTCCTTAATCAAGGAGAAAGAGAATTTGATTCAAATGGGAGTCATCAATACCTCCAAATATTAGGCTCTCCTAGTTACCGACTCTAGCAAAGTGCAAGCCAAAGGGAAATCAAAGAAGAAGGAGCCTAAAGTAGATGATTCAAAGCCTAAACAGAATCAACATACTTCCAAAGGAGCCTCTGGCTCTAAGAAAAATAAGAAGTTTGAAAATAAGTTATGTCCCTATTGTGAAAACGGTTACCATCTTGAAGATTTTTGTATGAAGAAGTAGATTGATTAAATGTCCTCTCTTCTCAAGCAGCATAATATTTCTCTCCCATAAGGAGCAAAGAATCATGATGAAGAACCACAGACAAAAGATGATGAAAGGTTCCATGCTTTGAAAAATAACCTTACACAGTATACAACATACATAATTGATTCTGGAGCTTCCAACCACATGGTTTCTTCCAAAGAATCCTTTTTTGCCCTCACACTGTCAAAGGGACCTAACATTCACATGGGAGATGATTCCCAGATTCTAGCAAAAGGAAGGGGTTCCGTCAGAGCGAAGCATGGTGAGTTCAAGAATGTCCTTTATGTGGCCTCCCTTGCTGCTAACATGTCATCTATTTATCAGATGAATCATATAGGCTCTCCCAAGATAGTTACATTCAATTCAGAGACAATTTAGATAACAGAAAAATCCATTGGACAACTTATATCGAGGGTATTGCAAATCACTCCACCAAAGCCTATGAGTTTTCACCTTTATTACCTATCTTTCCTCCTACAAATTTATTGTCTCATGCTAACAACACCAACAAGATTTGGCATGAGATATTTGGCCATCTCAATTTCAAATATCTGCATCAACTCCACAATGATAAAATGGTTGAAGGTTTTCCCTCCATCCAAACTTCCAATGGAGTATGTGCTGGTTGCTTGGCATGTAAGCATCCAAAAAAGAAGTATGATGTTGGGAAGTGTTGCAGCTGCAACATTCTTCCAAATTTCTTAAAATTTTGGACTCTCTAATTTTTGTCTTGCTTAGATTTATTGAAATTGCTTGACTCTGCTGCGAGTTTGATCTTTTGAGGATGATTGTTGAATGAATATCTTTGTCTGCTGACGCTGCTATGTTTAACTTGGTTTTGACTTATGGGTGATTTCCTTCGGTCGTAGTTGGAAGGTTTGTGAATTATGAGTCAGGGCCATAGTCACCTACGCAACTTCCCTTGCGGAAGCTTTATAATGAATGACCCAATGTAAAGTCTGTTGTTCACCAATGTGTGTTTTTCTCTATCATTTTATTTTACTGTCATCATTTTTCTTTCTGTTGTCAGAGGCATTTTGTACAATGTATCGGAGTCGTTGTTTTCTATAGAGACGCCGTTGCAGAAACTAAATGACGAATGTTTTGATGCATAGCCCCTACCCTGGTCGATCCCGCAGTTTTATCGCTTTTTCTCGTTAATCGGAGTAGTTCATAACTGTAGGTGGAAGCCGTGTCTATTTGATTCCTGCCATTGCAGTTCCTTAATAGACTAACCGTCCGATTCTATAATAGTTCTGACCTCCGATGTATCGAATCCCATTGTAACGCTTTGTTTTGCCGATGTTTTGTTTTGCTCCGGAGCACCTAGACCAGGGGTTACCCGTTGTTGCGGTGTTTTAGTAAACTAACCGAAAGACGTTATGTGTACCGATTCGCTGATGAAGTTTTTATTTGCTGGAGGTTTAGTTTTCCCACCGGTGGGGTTTTTCTTGCCCTAGGTGATGAATTTCTTGGTTTTTTATCAGGTTTGAGGTTTCCATGTTGAAAACGTAGTCCCAGGTTATTACTGTTGATGCTCATTTTTATTGGTAGTATGATTTACATTCATTGAAAAGTGGTTTGGATAAATGATGCATTTTTTGTGTTGATCGCAGACAGACATGGGAGATTTTCTCAGATCCAGTTGATGATTACTGCTGTAAAGAAGTCATAGCTAGAGGACAACTCAGAAGTAAGTTGGCTGAAGAAAGAAGCAGCTAAAGCATAAAGAAGTAGAGATGTTGCTCAAGGAGAAGAATATAACGGAAGTCTGAGATCAACAGGATCTCAAAAGGACTAACGTATTACTGAGCATAATCATTAAGAACAGTGTCTCAGGCTTGGGAAGTTCGTCACTTACCAAGCCGGTCATTTTTTACAAAGTGCCTGTAAATCTTAATCTTAATTTGAAATATAACGTTTTTATGAATCATGAGCACTCATAAAAGACAAAGTTGTAAGACTAAAACGTTTGGGGAGCCCAAAGGTCACGGGGTGGGGGCAACCCAAAGGTTTTTCTATTTTTTTATAAATATAGGAAAGTTCGATAGAACCAGGAATTTTTCCCAGTGATACTGGTGAGAACACATTGTAAGAGGAACTATTTCATTTTGCAATATACTAGTACAATTTTTCCTGTTGGAGAAAGCTTTGGTGGAATGTTCAAATGTTGTTCAATGGATGTTGTTGAAGGGGAACTATTTCGTTTTTAGCCTTTATTAATTAACCATGAGATTGTTCTAACTTGTTGAACCTATGTTCTTTTATGAATGTTCTCTAGTTTATTTTATGATAATTTCCACTATGAGTAATGAATGTTTTCACAGACAATGAGCTATCTTGTTGTTCATCCATCTATTCATGTTTATGTGTTTTGAATCAAAGAACAACTACATGTGATTTTTATTAATGCATCAACAATAATACATTACTCATTAAATGATAATATCACTCCCTAGGGACAGCTTAGTTAGTTTTATTTCCTGTTGTGTGTGGTTCAGATGCAAGAGAGTCTAAGACGAGAGGTAAGAACCTGCGCATCACATTGTGACCGCTCCTCGTATTCTTTATCAATCTTCATTTTAGATAGGCACTTGCATATCATACTTAAAGTTAAAAACACAAAAATATATACAGTGGATCGGGCCGCAACCGGTAAAACCTTTTAATTTTTGTTACTTGACTTACGGTAGTCGAACCGTAAACCAGATGGATTCCCCATACCAAATAGTCACGGGCTAGTTGGGAACATTGACTGGGGAGAATCCCTTGCTGTTGTTGCCTGTGATTTTCCAGGCCTCAACAGTTTTTGGCACTAGAAGGAGGGCCACCAGTGCATGGATGGCCGTGGAAACCCATTTCCTCGAAATTACTCCACCAGTGATAGTTTTGAAAGCAGTTCATTTCCTAATCCGATTCTTGAAGAAAATAGAGAACATTTGTATTCTATGAACAACAAAGTTGTTAATGATCTGAGAAGAAACACTAGGGCTTATGTGAAGAAGATTGGAGGATTACTAATTATCCCTGAATTACCTAGAAGAGAATACAAGAAGAAAGACCGTCCTGTTTTGGAAGACTCTGTGTTAGTTGGAGATTGGGAATAACTTGTAGAAACAACTTTACAGGAAGTTGTTCATCCTTTGAATCAAGTAGGCCCTGATACACCTAACGGTTCACCTGTCCATACTCCTGTTCATTCTCCACCTCACTCTCCACCCAGAATCATGGCAGGTGTAAATGCAAATCAGCCACCTAACCCACCAAATCTACCACATGCTTGGAAAGCCATATCACCCTTAAACCTAACACCTCCTTTGCATGACTTACCTCAGGCTTTTGAGAATATGCTGCCCAAGTTTGACCCAAGTGAGAGGATCCTATTAGATGATCATTTTCAAAGTTTCTACTAGGCCATAGAAGGGCTAAAGGCTAGAGAACATGAAGACGTAGTCTACATACTTTTCCCACATACCCTTGAAGGAGCAGCCACCTCATGGTATTTTGGTCTGCCTGCAAATTCAATCCCATACTAGGATACTTTTGAAAGGATATTCAAAAGCAAATATGCAGCCTAGAAAACTCATGCAGCTCTCATGAAAGGGTTGTGCGCTTTAAAGAAAGAAATAAAAGAGAAGGTGCATAGTTTTACTCAAAGGTTTGTAGCCTATCTTAAATTTTTTTTTGAAACTGACAAACCCTTGGATAAAGTTCTGATTGAATATTATACTTTAGCTCTGGTACCTGATTTGGCCATTTTTTCCAAAATGAAAGCCAAACCTATGCTAACAGAGGCTTATGAGGAAGCCGAGAGAGTAGAACCTAAAAAGGAAAGCATAGAAGATTACCCAGAGCAGTCAGGAGAAATTGTTTTTGGGAAGAAATCTTTGTCGTTTACTAAGCTTAAAGACGAACAGTCACAAGACTTCAAAGGAATGGTGAAGATGATGCAGAAGCTTTCCAACATGATAAGAGATTTGGAAAAGGAGAAGGAGGCTCAGAAGTCTTACAAACATTACTACAAGAAAAGAGAGGATAACAATCAATCCAAACTGCCTCCACCCGGTCCGAAATCAATGAACTTAACGAAAGTAGGTATGGATAACTTTTTCACTTTTCACCAGTAGCCCCATTCTGATTTTTTTTTTCCACAATGGATAAATTCAATGACATTAGTGATGAATCAACTGTTGGACTCAAAACTAATAGAAGCTAATGATGAGGAATAAAATGATAACGAATCAACAGAAAAGCAAGAGGATGATGCCATGGTTTTATGGGATTGTGTCTTGATGTTCGATACTAAAAAGGAAAGTGATTTAAGACATGAGGACTTATTGGAAGCAAATGTGACAACGAGAAGCCAAGGGCTGATAAAAGAAGATAGGTTAATAATCCTGAAAATTAAGAGACTTCAGAAGAATATAAAGAAATTTCAGAAAAGCACCACGGCTAATAAAATTCTTGAGTTTACTATTACCAGTCAAAACCCAAAGTAGACCAACATGCCTACTAAGCCCATTGGAAAGAAAATCGATAATATAAAAACAAATCTCACAGAACATAAAATGGAGTATGACATTGTGGAGGATATCAAGAAGGTAAAGGCAAATATTTCACTATTTGAGATGTGTAATGTCCCACAGCAGAAAGAGAAATTATTGAGAGCACTTGAAATGCCGGAGGAAAATCTTCCCACCGAAAAACAACCCCAAGAAGAAGAAATTGGTGAAGCAAGTGTGGGAGGTAAGCCTAAATGCAAAACTCCACCTTTTCTCCTTACTTTCGAAATTTTCAACCATAACATGCACAACTGTCTAGTAGACTCAGGGGAATCAATAAATGTTATGCCACTGTCAGTCTGCAAGAGATAAATGGATAGCCCAAACCATCTACTTGGCAGGTCATTCAGTTAGACAGAACAAATGTGAAATTAATTGGGTAAATGGAGGATGTTTTAATTCGATTATCTTCAAATGAAAAGTTATGTCAGTTCATTGATGTTGTAGTAGCAGACATACCTGAGGTGTATGGACTTGTTTTGAGTAGGGATTGGTCAACAAAGCTGAATGGATATTTTGCATCAGACTGGTCACATCTGTGGCTACCTTATAAAGGAAGTCCAAATCAAATTAAAGTTATAAGAGAGCCCCACATGAAACACAATGTCACTCAGTTAGAAGGTAAGAATGAACCAGTTAATTCTGTTTTGGGGAACTACTTCGTTGAGCTAGAATCGGGAAATTACCAAGCGGAAGAAGCCAACAGTACATCAGACACCCAGCCTGATCTCCTTCAATTTTCGCAGGCTGATGAAATTGATTGTAAAATAGTAGATTTAGATTTAGATGTAGATGTTGATTCATGTACAATAGTAGTAGATGATTTTTGGACACTCTTCTTTGATGGATCTAAAACTTTGGAAGGATCAGGAGCTGGCTGTGTCTTGATTGATCCTAAGAAAAATAAACATTTCCTTTCATGTAGGTTAGAGTTTTAATGTACCAATAACACAACCGAATATGAAGCATTAGTTCAGGGACTAAAAAAAGCGATTGAATTAAAAGTAGAAAATCTGAAAGTATGATGGGGATTCTGAAATAATTGTAAAATAGATTCGAAATTAGATACATTGCATTTCCCCTCATTTAAAAGCTTATCAAATTGAAGTGCGGGATTTGCTTAAAGGTTTTTACGCATTTAATATTGTATCGATTCCTAGACTAAAGAATGCAGCAGCTGACTTGTTAGCCACCTCAGCTGTGAGGCTTGTACCCTCTAATAACAGGTGTTCTATTGAATTACTTTTTAGGCCTTCTCTTCCAGACATGATTACAAATTTACAAGTTTTTGATGCGATCAGCAGATTCTGGAATGTTTAACAAATGATGAAACCTTCAAAGGGGCAATCATTGATGATGAAGAACATCAAGCTGAGCTAAAATTCGACAATTTTATTCCTAAAGGAGTCAGGACTTTAGAGAAAATGTTTGATCTAAACTACAAATTTAGAAGGCCAGTAAATGTTAAGACTCATAGCTGGTCTTTACAATTCAAGCTGATTAATTTAGGAACTGAAATTGAACCTAAATATGTGAATTTGGGAAAGTGTTGCTCCCTAGGTGAAAGAAATAAGTTCATCAGTTTGTTCAAGAAATACAAAGATGTGTTTTCCTGGACATATGAAGATTTGAAAACATATGAAACCAATATTATTTAGCATGTCATCCCTATTAGGACTAGGGTCAAGCCTTACCAGTATCCTTTGAGGAAAATGCATCCAAACCTTGAGCCTCTAATTCAGAATGAAGTAAAGAAATTTTTGCATGCTAAAATTATTTTCAAATTCAGACACTCATAATGGGTTTCAAATCTGGTACTAGTAAGGAAGAAATCTGGAGAAATTAGACTATGTATGGATTTTAGAAAATTAAATCACGCTTCAGATAAAGACACTTATCCAGTTCCACCCATGGAACAGATATTGCAAATGGTTTCGGGTTCTGAGTTATTTTCTTTATTAGATGGATTATCTGGTTACAATAAGGTGTTAGTAGCTAAAGAAGACAGACTCAAAACTACATTCAGAATAAGATGGGGGACTTTTGCTTACAGAAGGATGCCTTTTGGACTCATAAACACTGGAGCTACTTTCCACAGGGCTATGGATATAGATTTCTGCGGTTTGATTGGCCGCAGTGTTGTGGTATACCTCAATGACATCACAACATTTTCAAAGAAAAGAGAAGAACTCACATTTGATCTAAAGCATATTTTCGAGCGTTGCTGAAAATATGGTATCTCGCTAAACCCCAAGAAGTGTGTGTTTGTTGTTACAGAGGGAAACCTACTAGGTCACGTGGTATCTAAGAAGGGGATCTCCATAGAACCAGAAATGATCAAAGCTATTGAACAGATCCCCTTACCCCATAACAAAAAGGGCATGCAATCATTTATGGGAACAATAAATTTCGTGTGAAGGTTTGTACCGGATTTTGCCCAAATTGTTAAGCCTTTGCAGCAAATGGTGAAAAAAAGTGTACAATTCAAATGGACTGATGTAGAGAAGAATGCATTCAGTAAAATAAAGACATTTATTTCTCATGCACCCTCTCTCAAAATTCCAGATTATATGAAAGATTTTATTTTGTACACTTTTGCATCTGACGATTCACTAGCAGCTGTGCTTACTCAGAAGGAAGATGGGGGAGATGAGTTCCCCATATCATTTATGAGCACTGGTTTGTAGGGGGCTGAATTAAATTACCTAGCTATGGACAAGAAAGCTTATGCAGTCTTCAAAGTGGTAAAACAATTCAGGATGTACATACTTAAGAACCAGACCAAGGTAATAGTTCCACACCCAGTTGTGAGGTCTCTTTTCGTGCAAAAAGAATTAGGAGAAAGAAGAGGCAACAGGGTAATAGATTTTCAAGAGTATGACCTCAAATTCAAGCCAGCCTCCATCGTTAGAGGGCAAGGACTGTGCAAACTAATGGCTGAAGGCAACAATAATGAAGAAAACAATTGGGAAAATGAGGCAGAGTTACATATGATGGATGTATGTCCTCTTTTCACAGCTCCAGATTCCTAGTACTGAGACCTTGTTCATTACCTTCAGGAGGGTGTGTTGCTAGAACATTGGAATTCCAAGCAGCGAAGAGCGTTGTGCCTTAAATCAGTTTCGTATCAAATCATTGATGGAATTTTATTCAGGAAAAATTATGATGGAGTCCTTCTCAGGTGTTTAGGGAAGGAAGATGCAAAAAGGGTCATAAATGAGTTACATGATGGGCATGCTGGAGGCCATTTTTCTGGAGATACGACAACACATAAGATTCTAAGAGCCGGGTACTATTGGCCCATGCTATTCAAGGATGCTCATGCACATGTTAGAAAGTGTGATACCTGCCAGAGGTGTGGGGGAAGACAATCCAAAGCAGCAGGACCATTGAAGCCAGCTATGATAATGGAACCATTTGAGCAGTGGGGAATTGATATCATTGGAGAAATAAAACGGAATTCTTCCTTGCAGCACAAATATATTCTAATAGCAACCGACTACTTCACTAGATGGGTTGAAGCCATTCCGCTATGTAAAGTCAATGAAGATGCGGTCATGAATTTCTTGCAGGATCATATTATGACATATTTGAGGTTCCAATTTCCCTGGTTTTTTATAATGCTACTTATTTTTCTTCTATTAGATTAACTGCATTCGCTCATGAAAAAGGAATTAAGTTGCATTATTCTACCAACTACTACCCACAAGGAAATGGTTTGGCTGAATCTACGAACAAGAATTTGATTAGGATCTTGAAAAATACTGTCATAGAAAACCAGAGAAGTTGGAATTTATCTTTTTCGAATGCTTTTTGGGCTGATAGGGTCACACCCAAGAATTCCTTAGGTGTGTCACCATATACCCTTATTTATGGAAAAGAAGCTATACTTCCTCATAACATTATGCTACCATCCTCCATAATAGCCCAAGAATATAGAGGCACAGACAACGAAATCCTGCAACTGAGAATTTATAATCTTTTCAAGGCGAAATAGTCTAGATCGAAGGCCAAGGAACGTTTTAAGCAGCAGCAGGAAGTAGTGAAAAGGTGGATTGATAAGCACAAATCTGGAACAAAGGAATTTGAAGTGGGATACCTGGTTCTTAAATGGGATCACCCACATGATGAAAAGGGGAAGCACATGAAGTTTCAATAGTTATGGGTAGGCCCTTTTCATATTGCAGCAAAACTTAGCCCCTCAACCTATAAATTGCAAGATTTACAGGGGTGGGAAGAGAACTTGCGAGTTAATGGTTTAGTTCTCAAGCCTTATTTTTCTTGATTTTTTGTTTTTGTTTTGTACATGAATAATTTGATTTGGTTGATTGTTTCTTGTTTGTAGTTAAAATATATTTTTTATTTCAATAAAAGAGGCAAACTGTTGGTTGCATGGAGCCTCAGAGTTCTAGATTAATTAAAATCTTTGGGTATAAGACTGTATCCTTTTGTTTGAATCTGATGGAATTTCTTATAGTAAGTAGTTTTCCTAGATGGCTATGAACACATTGAAGTCCTGCTTAATCCCTGAAAGATAACTCAAGATCAAGAAGTCTGGAATACTATTTCAAGGCCCCACCCATTCGACATCTAAAATTTCCTAAGGTATGACAGCAAAAGACCCACAGAAAGGAAGCAGGGTAAACAGTATATTATGTTTAAATGATACCATGCCAAGAATTGAAAGCCAAAAGGCTAATAAGAGTCAAAACTCCTAAGAAAGCAATATGTATCAAAAAAAGTACTAAATCTTATAAGTACAAAATTGCCAAAAGTTCTTCTCCATCCGTGAGCTGAAAATTAAATACATCTCTCACACAAAAGGACACTATGGATAGAAGATCTTGAATAAAAAAAAAATTCAGAAAGAAAGGCGTGAGGAGGACTAGAAGGAACAAAAAGTTCACAAGCACACAAAAGTGCAAAATGGCATGGAAATGAGGAACAAATGAATATTTCTATTTGCCATGTGTTACAATCCTGTGGTGTCTAAGCTGGAAGCTACTCGAAGACCGAGGTAAAATGAAACTCATCTACTTGGCCTCAAAAGAGTTATCTTGACTTTGAAGTCTTAGTTTCCATTTCCTAAATAGGACTATCATCAATGATTAAAAGCACATATATTTTCCATTGTGGGAATCCAGACATCTAGAAGAATTCAACATGTTTGTTTTATTGCTAAATAGTCTGTTGCTTTAGGACGAAATTATCCAGAGATCTGGGTTCACCAGGTAGCCGCCATTTGTTGCAGCTGCAACGTTCTCCCAAATTTCTTAAAATTTTGGACCCTCCTTTAATTTTTGTCTTGCTTATATTTATTGAAATTGCTTGACTCTACTGCGAGTTTGATCTTTTGAGGATGATGGATGAATGGATATATTTGTCTACTGATGCTGCTACGTTTAACTTGGTTTTGACTTACGGGTGATTTCCTTTGGTCACTGTTGGAAGGTTTTTGAATTATGAGTCGGGGCCATAGTCACCTATGCAGCTGCCCTTGCGGAAGCTTTATAATGAATGACCCGATGTAAAGTTTGTTGTTCGCCAATGCGTGTTTTTCTCTGTCATTTTATTTTACTGTCAACGTTTTTCTTTCCGTTGTTGGAGTTCTTTTGTACAGTGTATCGGAGCCACTGTTCTCTACAAAGTCACTGTTGTGGAAGCTAAATGATAAATGTTCTGATGCATAGCCCCTACCTTGGCCGATCCCATGGTTTTATTGCGTTTTCTCATTAATCGGAGTAGTTCATAAATGTGGGCAAAAGTCGTGTCTATTTGATTCCTTCCATTGCGGTTCCTTAATAGACTAACGTCCGATTCTATAACAACATGGGAGTGGATATTAGAGCATAACAAAGGAATTAGGAGATCCTATAGTAGCCATTCTGATCATAAAGTCTTAGGTAACTCCATGGAAAGTACATTTTTCCTTTGTATTTGCATTCTATATAAAATAGGAAGGCATAGTCCTCATGTATGGCTAGGTTTTTCCCCATTATATGTTTTCTCAGGGTAAATATTCCGTGTATTGTTTTTTGTTCTAGTTTATTTAGAATTCAATGGAAATAAGATAATAAAACAAACCAAGTTGTAAGTTCTATTGTGATGAACTTTTCTAGTGGAATATCCACGACAATTTATGGATCAATATCATATACATTTAACAACTTATATTCCCCCCTCGGGTCATATCAATTTCTCATGTTAACAAGGATTTTGAAAGAGCAAAGCCAGGATGACAAAATATGGAAGTTATGATTTATTGGGAGAATCCTAAACATAAGATCTCTAAGTGGCGTTATGAATATAGAAAGAAGTGGGAAGGGAAACTCTACTACAAATTAGGTAAGAAGATTTAGATTTCTATGGAAACGAGGAATGGGTTGGTGAGAATGGTGGTTTGGGAGGTATTTGCCTCAAACATAACATGGAATTCTAAGGAAAGGCCTAAACAGGTAAGTTTCATGAGAGATAAATGGTGGAATATACCCTAAATTAATGGTTAAGGATCTAGTGGAATCTAGTTTTATGGTACTCTCCTAGGTTTACACATGACATTGAGGGGATGATTAGGTTTGATTTTTTATTTAGGGGAAGATGCTAAAAATATATTAGAAAACCAATGGTATTTGGGTCTAACCATATTGGATCCATTGACATGGAATTCCTGCTTTGATTAGAGATATAACCAATATCAAAATAACAATTATGGGTAAAACTACATGAGATTTCATTAGAATGTTGTTTGATTAAATTTTAAGTTGTATGAGCAAAAGTATTAGGAATACCTTGGACTTAAACAATTCATAAAAAAAAGTTGCATAGTAACATGAACACTTACTGAAGTTGAATTAAAAGAGGGTTTCCCATGTTTCATAGAGATTATAATGGGATCAAAAACTGATTCAAAAATTGTATATTATGTCAAAATACCCTTCTATTGTGTAAAATTCCATGACTAAAGACATATGGTATAATATTGTGTCCAATAGTTTGCAAAGAGGGTAAGATAGAAATGGGTCTCCCAACAAAAATAAGAGGATAAGGAGAATATAACTTTGGACCATCCTTTGAATTTTGGGCATTAGGTTGAGCCAGGGAGATTGAAATTGTAAAAATGGAGTTGAAACCTTGGAGAGATAGAAGATGATTTACAACTGTTAGATTTCTCTAATGACCCATTGAAGGGATTAGAAATGTAGTCACACCATATGGGAGGTTCAATAGGACATATACAAATCAGTGATCAAGGAGAAGAACTTGGTTTTCTTAATGTCGTATTGTTTTGGAGGCACTAGTGGGTAGCGAAGTCCCATCGAATATAGTTCCATAGGTTTATAGGCCCCATATGTGATTGGTGAAAAGGATAAAGAGTTGAAATCTATAAAACATAACACTTTCTCTATTTCTATGAATATTGAATGGGACTTAGTTCACACGAGAAGAAAAATGAAGGAGTAGGTTATTCTAGTCCAAATCTAGATATGTAACATTAAAAAAAGTTATGTTGAAATCAATTATTCTAAGATCAAATACAGAGTTCAAAGGTAGATATTATTCTAAACAAAGTAAGTGGGAGAGTATCATCAATTTCAAGAGGGCACAAGATAGATGAATGTGAAATATTCTTGGGGCTAAGAGACATTTTAGCTTCCAACACTAGAGAGTAGACCCTAATCGATTTGAATAGAGGCAATGGGGTTAAGTGGGGTAACTTGTAGTGTCCATGTCCCTTAAACAAGGTGAAACGAACTAGGAGAGATAATAAAAGGGTTAAATTACTATCATGTAGTGGAATTAAGTATTATAAGGTTATGCCAACATGCCCTATAATCAAGAAATTAAAACTTATAGCCTTATGAAATGCATAAAAATCAATCATGACATATCCCAACGTGCATACTATTAAACATAATAATAATTCAATTCATAATGCGTACATGGGTAAGGCGTGGTAATGCGAATATCTAGAATTAGTATGAGAATACAATTAAGTTAGGTGCTTGATAGTAAATATCATATTATACAGATGTTGAGAACATGAGTAGAGATTATTTAGTTGTTATGGTCGCTTGCATAAAAATTATCTCTCATATGAGTATTACTCTTCAATTTTGTGATATGTGTGCAACATTGTTTAAGTAATAAATAAAAATAGCATCGAACCATATCCATAATCACACAACCAAATCAAAGAAAGGAGCAAGCTTCCAACTACAACCTCCGAAATCAATATTGTGGTTGTCCCGTACAACCAACTTCCACTAGTACAACTTAGATTAAATGGTCTCCTTCCCTCCAAACATCAATCATCATTACATATAAGATTTACCATGTAGAATAAGAATATATACAACAATAAGATTACAATTGTTACAGATGATTTTACCACACATGGTAGATCACACATTTATGGCCTTCCGTGTCCCCAATAGAGTCACCAATTCTGTTATGAAGAAAACTTCCTATGGCTTGGGGTGTACCACAACAGATAGAGTAACCGCAGAAATCAATCCCTTCCCAATATGCAAGAGAAATAAAACATCTAACACGAAAGGATTTCGAAACATACCTTATTTCGGATGGTTGATGTAGATCCTCATTGAGCTTTTTCAATCCCGCTTGTGTTAACAATTTGCTCTCTCAACAATCAACAAATAAGACAAGCATGCTATATAATGGTGTTAGACCTACTCTAGCATATATAATCAATAATGTATAAGCAATTAAAAGCACCCATGGATTCAATATTCATTTAAATGCACATCATTGGACATGAAAAGATATTTCTATTAATATAAATTAGAGATTACAATAATGACAACCTTCGTCGACATGTCTACGAACCGGAGAAACTGAGTCCTCCACCTGGGCCTCCACCACCACCACCTCAATCCTCCATCTCTCAATAGCAAGCTCACAAGAAAATACAAGCTTGGGAAGAACACCAAGTGCTCCAAGGGACAAAGGGATGCAGACTCAAGTATAAGCAAGCTACGACAACAATGGACTATAGTTTTCTTGCTCTTCAATTCCTCTTTCTTCAATGTATCCAAAGGGTTCCTTATATAGTGCTTCAATCTGGTAATGGAATCTCGAGGCATATGGAAGGCCAAGAGACAAGTGACTTGGATCAACATCAAGGAAAACTCCAAATTATTTGGCCTTTTGCATACATCCCGATGTACGCAGGTTTAAGGGTTATATATGCAAACTTTAAAAAATTGCATGAAATAGGAAGAGGAGGACATGAGGAGTTACCTAAATCAAACGATGTCGAATTTTGTTGGACGATGCTCTCAGAATTCGTGTTGGAAGTTTTGAGCTTAAATGGGTAAAAATTTCAAATGATATGGAATTTTTAAATTTTTTACTATTTATAGAAATTTTTTGAAATTGTTTACCCGCTTTCTATAGTTTTGACCATTTCTGACCATTTTGGACCGTTTTGAACTAATTTGGTGATGTAGGAGTCTGTTTTGAGCTCGATTTGACCATGGTTTTGACCTGTTCATGTCAATTTCAGGTATTATGTCTAAACTAGCATATAGGTTAGGTTTCACATCCATTTGCACTTTGCATGACCTTATGACCGTTTTATTATAACCTTAGGTACGAACCCATTCTATCTCGTCATGGAACCTTCTTGTTGCTTTTAGAAGTGACATGGTGTGAATGGTAGAGCTTGACCATACATGGGTACCCTAGTTAGCTCCTATTTTTCATTTGGTTCCCATGCCAACATTTTTCTTTTAGGGTGGGGGAGTCCTTTGTATAGTACCGCCATGACTTTGCGCAAGAGCTTCATACTCCTCTTGATATTTTTGGTGGCCTTTTCCCCAGGACTCCCTTATGTCAAGTTGTAATTGCATTATCATGAGTTTTTCTTGCCTCATTGAACCTTATGCCGGCTTCCCTAACTTTGATTATCAACCATATAGTCCAAGCTTGTCTCATGTCCAGCCAAGCAGAGCCATTTTACATATCTTTTGTAGCTTGATTCCCCATTTTTGCCAGGAGGGGACTTTCCCCCGAGTGTCGTTATCCTACACATGTTTCCTTGCATTGAGCATAGGTATGTTCTGCTACTTGGAACTAGTTTGTTTTCCCCTTAACACTCGTCTCCTCCTAGATTTGTAACTATAAAGCACTTTTATTCTCTTTCAAGCTTTTCAAAATATTTGAAAATGTCCAAAAAAAAATCAAAAAACCAAAAATCCGGACAGAAAAATATGTTATATTTGGCAGCAGTCGAGTCATGTTTCCTTCAAACAGAGCACTATATGTCACATCCATTGGTTGGGTTAATAGTTTGACTTTAGGATCTATACTCGTTTCTCTGATTTTATCTCCACCGATTGGTTAAGCTTCCATACCCTATGGAGCCTCTGTCAATGCTTCCTATGTCACAAAGATGTCCCAGTTTTGTATATTGAGTCTATGCTTCCTACTATCAGTCACCATTTGCCTTTATTCTCTTGTATGAAGGAAGTTAAACCTGATTCAACCATTCCTCAGTTTTCTTGACTTTGCATGTTAGCCATTCCCATTACTTGTCCTGGTTCGAGCACATTATGATCGATTCCTTCGACATTATACAGCTTTTCTGAGTACCTCGTGTTGGATGATGGGGGATGCCTTAATGCCCTCCTTCTAGTGGATTTCATCCCATCGACTTCAGATCATTTATTCTAGGATAGGATTCTAGAGTCATTTGAGTGCCTTGAGACTTGCAGTCATCAGTGGCAGGTTCTCTCACCATCAAAATTTTTGGGAATACATCAATGTCCCCTGATTGATGGATTCTTTCAAGTGTTTGACCTCAACACATTTATTCGCACTTGTTAGATTGCACTCTAGTAACTTGATTCCCATTTTCATTATCGGTGGGTGATCTTGCGTCTGTTAATGGTATACATCAATGATCGGTAATCAGATGATGGACTACTATGTTCGAACTCGACACCTCTATTCACATAGTAGGACATGTACTTATAGCAAATTGTGTAGAATAATTTCTATATTGGTGGCATTTCTGATATGCTACCTCCTTGATCGTGCCAGTGTTCATGAGATTTCAACTCTCGTGACTTGATTCCAGTGTATGTCAGATATCTTCAGCCATTATGGAGATCTTGATCCATTATATATCTTCAGCTTTCATGGAGATCATGATCCTTTTTATATATTCATCATGGAGATTCTGATATATTTATATTGTATGTGGCAATGACCACACATGTCATATTTTGTATCATGCTTATTCGTGGCCATTGTAGTCTTATGTATCTGGGATGGTTGTATGTACTTACAGTCATATGCATAGATATTTGCATTATATTGTTGGATGGCGGGTTCTTCCACCTGGTTCTTCATCACTCCACTTCTGCGATGGACTTATAATGTATTTCGGTCATCGTATCACCCCTCTGACCTCACACATTATGGGGCATCTGTTACAGCTGATTTTACCACACATGGTAGATCACACATTTATGGCCTTCCCTGTCCCTTTGCAGACTCTTTGGACCCCATGGACCATTTTTGTATCTTTGATGTTTCCATGATCATCCCTAAAAACACTCATTATTTTTCATACATGACTTTTAAACCCTTTCTTGCGTATACACACGGATATAACCCTTAAACCCGCGTACATCGCGATGTGTGCAAAATGCCAAAAATTTTGGAGTTTTCCTTGATGTGGATCTGAGTCACTTGTCTCTTGGCCTTCCATATGCCTCGAGATTGCTCGGATTTGACCTTCCATTACTCCATTGAAGAACTATATAAAGAAACCTTTGGATACATCGAAGATATAGGAATTGAAGAGCAAGAAAACTATAGTCCATTATTGTCGTAGCTTGCTTATACTTGATTCTGCATCCCTTTGTCCCTTGGAGCACTTGGTGTTCTTCCCGAGCTTGCCTTTTCTTGTGAGCTTGCTATCAAGATATGGAGGATTGAGGTGGTGGAGGCCCAGGTGGAGGACTCAGTTTCTCCGGTTCAGAAACGTGCCGATAGAGGTTGTCATTCTTGTAATATCTGATTTATATTAATAGAAATATCTTTTCCTGTCCAATGATGTGCATTTAAATGAATATTAAATCCATGGATGCTTTTGGTTGCTTATACATTATTGATTATATATTCTAGAGTAGGTCTAACACCATTATATAGCATGCTTGTCTTGTTTGCTGATTGTTAAGAGAGCAAATTGTTAACACAAGCGGGATTGGAAAAGCTCAACGAGGATCTACATCAACCATCCGAAATAAGGTATGTTTTGAGATCCTTTAGTGTTAGATGTTTTATTTCTCTTGCATATTGGGAAGGGATTGATTTATGCGATTACTCTGTCTGTTGTGGTACACCCCAAGCCGTATGAATTTTTCTTCATAACAACAATCATATTTTCAACAAGAGTACTCCTAATCAGAAGACAGTGTGTGTTTCCTTCATTGCAAGAAACACTACCGGCCAAAATAGTCATAACTTGCTCATATAGAAAGCTTTTTTAGTGAAAATGAAAGTGTTTCTTATTGGAATCATCAATATGGGTGCAATGGGATATGTTTTGGAACCCATAAATTAACATAAATGGGTGAACTAGAACCAAGTTTTTCACCTTTGTCATCACCGTGAGAGTTACATTCGTAACCATGAAGGAGAGAAAGAATAGAAGATAAAGGAGTTATCAAGAGCCATCTATCTTACATATGAGTCCTAGCGCATAATCCATAAACAATTATATAATTCATTTTAGCCTCCATGGAACATAAACATAATAAAATAGCCTAAATAAGTATATGAACAAATACTTATCTTCAATGACAATATGTTATAGCAGGACAACTTTCTTCCCAGCCATTGACACAATCAAGATTTCCTCGCTTGAACAAGTCACTCGTAAGTTGAGACCATGGATCCATGGGTAGAGGAACACTTAGTATAGAAACTCTGATAACTACCTCTTACAAGAACCACAATGCTTCCCACTACTGCTTTCCTATCTATCTCCACTACCTATGGGAGGTGACTCCCTTCACCTAACTCATCCCTTAGTATATCGCCATCCCATTTCCTATATTTTTGTGTGAGAACCTGGACTATAAGAGTGATATAATGGAAGAAAAGGGAAACAAATAGAATCACTATAATTATCAACACACTCTCAATACTATCAACATTCGCAACATGGTTAGATAAAACAAGTCACGTGGTCCAAAGATCGAGAAATTAGATTCAACAAGGAGAGGGAATATGAATTTATAGCACAAGGAGGTCAACTTTAACACAAGGGGATAAACTCAATTTAGAGAGAGGTAAGTTTAAGCTTCATCATGGATACTTAACTCAAATTAGAGGAGAGGTAGTTTAGTTAGGAGATTATCTTTCCTAGATTAGCACCATGAGGAGGAGTTACAAATAACCAAGGAGTGGAGCCATGAAGAGTACAAGGATGCCACTAATGTATAAGGGGGGTTACAAAACATGAAGGAAGGAACATTAGATGAGAGAAAGGATCCAGGAGGGTCATAAATATCCTAGAAAAAAAAACATAGGGATGAATGGAGGAATAGATTGCACTCATGGAGGTGGAAGATAAATTATATCTTACAACTCCTAGAATATACGAAGAAGGAGTCTTAGTTCAAGTGGGGTCCAAAATAATGAATCTTTCACTAATGTAGGGATCACTAGGAAAGAGAGTCCCACTAAGGTATGAATAAGGTGCAATAGTAACTCCATAGTCCATAAATGCCAAGAATAGGGTGTGTTGTACAAGTTTTGGGTGACCAACATTATTAAAGCCACCTGTTAGCACTCCAGGAAACTCCTCTAGGCTGCAGCTCGAGGATGCCTGGTAACTTAAATGTTTTTAATTGTTTTTATAAATGGATCAAGTCAGATGACCTAAAGGACCTCACACACTCAATACATGCATAAAACTCAATCAAAAGATAAGGCTTCTAGCCACCAATGTTCAGAGGGTTGATAATAAGGTGAATAAATGGAGAACTTACTATGCTAGCATATTCATATATAAAGAAATCGCATATGAATGGCTAATCATAACAAGGAAAAATACTTGTAATTCAAATCATCAACACATAGATAGGATGACAGCTATCTAGCATTAGATAAAAGAATGAACCTGAATCAGCCATTCAAGCACAAGTACAGAACAAAAAAGATATGGAAGCTGAACATATAATGGCAAAAGAGCTCATATTAAATGATGAATAACATGAGAAGCTTGATAACAATAAGGTTCTAAAAGTCTCCGAAGTCAAACCCTTGGTTCAAAATAAGTCTTAGGATTTATAGCCTTTACAAAAATATTCAGTTCCTAAAAAGTTGGATCTGATTTACTAAAAATAGATAACATAACTGTTTTGCAAAAAATTACGTCAAAACCCCTAATTTAAATGATAGTCTATCTAATTCTAACCCTTGTTCACTCATTGAAATCTTTGATAACTATAGTGATTACTGAAGTAGAGCTATAACCTGTTATCTGACAGATAAACCACGGTTTTTTAAAGACAGGTAGGGTTTGTGACCCATTTCTCCTTGATTGCACCCTCAAAACTAGAACAGACCCCGTCCACTGGTGCTTTTCATCAATTTTCATCTTCATAATTCACCCTTGAGGTGTTAGTATCCACCCAAAACTGGTTCTATGTATAAACATATCTTTCTACACCCTTTTGTGCTTTCGGTGGCTAAGGAAGCATAATCCTGGGTCTGTAAGCTACCGAAAGCTCTGCTTTCGGTGGCTAATGAAAATCTATTGCATTCTCCTAAGCCACCGAAACCTCTGTTTTCTGTAAAATTTTATTAGCCTTTAATCAACCTTTTACACTTTACTCATGTCCTTCTAGTACTTCTTCAACATGCATAGGGTTTGACAAAGCAGCAACATCATGAGCTTCCTTAGGATCCTGAAAGCTTGCTGCTGCCTCTACTAGGGTTTCCAGTGCAAAGTGAGCTTAAGAGATAGGGTTTAAGTTTTTCTTATGCAACCTAGACATGCTGATCATTATGTAGAGCCTAGAGTTGTCTTTCATCAATATTATATTTCTCCTTTTTAGAAGGACATACATCCCTCTCATTTCTAGAAGAGAATTGTGCAACTTGGTATTCTTCTTGGTTAATATTGCATTATTCCTTTTGATCTCTCTCTCTAAGACCTCGAGTTCATGTATTTTCCCTAATAGCTGGTTGATTCTCTGTGACCTAGGTTTTCCAGAGGAATTCTCTTCCATTGGTTCCTCTTGACCTTCCCTTGGTATTGGTGAGGGAAACTCATCATGTTCTATTGTAACCTGCTTGGTTAGGTCAACTTCCTGCTCCTTTTCTTCTTCTGAATCTGAGTAGGGTAGGTTAAGTATATTTTCACTTTGTGCTGGGGCCTCCTTCTCCTTTCCACTAAAATCTAGATTTATTTTGGCTTGGTTGGCTTTAGAAGTTGGAGAGGGTTGATCCACTGTCACTGGTGAGATAGCCCTCCTCTTCCTCTTGCCACTTTTGGGAGTGGTGGACTTTTTTGAAGGGGATTTTCCTTTGTCTTCTGGCTGTAATCTTGTTTCAAACTCATTCCAGAATAATAAATATGTCCATTCCATGTTTCTTCTTTGCAATAATTCTTGGACAATGAGTTTTATCAGAGCATGGTGAGATAACATCCCTGCGATTTTGGTGGGTTGGACGTTGACCTGGTGGGCCATCTTGGTTAGGCTCTTATGGAGGTAGAAAGGAAAGTTTAAGGGGTTTCTTCCTATAAAATGGATCATCAATTTAAAGTGGTATATCATCACCGTATTATACCTTCCTTCACAGGTTATATAAACCACGATTGCTTTCAATAATTGCTGCCACTTCTCCTCAATCCAGGTAGATGGGATGCTTTTCTTCCATCCCACATTCTTGTGTTTAGGCTTTAAGTAGGACCTGAATTCCACATCCTTATTAATGGTCACTCTTGAACCATTTCTTTCCAGTCCTTGGGAGTTCTGCTACTTCTGCTATTAGGGTTTCATCAACTTGGAACTCTGCCTTTCCTATCAATGGTTTAGAGCCATCAAAAGAAAGAGCAAAGGCTTCTGTCACTTGCTGGTTGGCACCCTGGATTTTCTCACAGAACCTCTAACAGCCCACATCTTTGAAGAATTGGCATACTTCTGGATTTGATTCAAGATAGCTAATGTCACCTAACTCCTGTCTAAGGGAAGGTGCTCCTCCTTTCTTGATATCTAGACTATGCTTCTAGTACCCGCAAAAAATCAAAATTTGATTTATGTGAAGGAGATTAGCATGCTGGTTTCAGGGATGGCCTCGAGCGGTGAGGATGCATGCAGAGAGATGTGGAGTGTATTGAGGATATGGTGCTGATTTTGAGGGGTTAATTAGTCGATCAGTACTTGAGTAAGGTGATGGTAAACTTTGGTGATAACCACAAGATATCTAGTACAACAATCATTTTTAACTAGAACTTGATGTTTCATGGTGTTTCAACTACAGTCATGGGACAGATGGAGGGTAGGCTAGGGTTTTGGTCTCTATTAGGCACTTCAGTTCAATAACGACCAACTCATGATTTTCTGCTATCCCCAGAGTTTTCAGCGGTTTAAGGGTTTGATCATGATGTCCCTCATGCTGATAGCATTTGATTTTGATGGCTAAGCTAACTGTTTTTCCTCTTTTGGCCTTTTCGGCGGTTGAGGGAATCTTAGGTCTAATTTGCAAACTGTCGAAAGCTAGGTTTTTCGGTGGCTAATGAACCGTTGGTACGTTCTCCCAAGCCACAGAAAGCTTCCTTTACAAAATTTATCCATAAACGTAGTTAATGAGCTTTCGGTGGTTAATGTCTTCCTGGAACAAATTGTTAAGCTACTGAAAGTTGGGATTTTCGATGGCTAATGAACTTTTGAAAATTTTTCCTAAGCCACCGAAATCTCCCTTTACAAAATTTTATAAAAAATTACGTTAACAAGCTTTCGGTGGTTAACACATTCCTGAGTCCACATCGTTAGCTTCTGAAAGTTGGGATTTTCGGTGGCCAATGAACTGTTGAAAAGTTCTCCTAAGTCACCGAAAGCTAAACCTTCAAATTTTCTTGAAAAACAGAACACGAAGCATTCCAGTTTTGTTAATCACTCAAACATCTTTCATAATATACCCTAAAATCTTCACTACTATGCAAAAAATAAGTTGTCTGAGTTTTACCTATTGAAAATTAATTTATTTATGAGATAACATCTGACTCCTACTTGAGGATGGGAACCTCCCTGTGAGGTCCCAAGAACCTCAAACCACTATTCCTTTGCTGAAAAATAAGAATTAAACCTATCTTCTACTATTCCATTGGTCATGGAGTCTTATTTTGTAAAAAACAAAAACAATCAGCTAAATAATATTTTACAATAACAAGGCCTTTAAAGCCTTAGATGAAATAGAATTTCAGAAATTGCCCATTTATTGGGCCATAAAACACCTCCTCTCCTTCCATATTTTGCAATTTGAAGGTGTTGTTATGATGCACCTGAGCTATCACAAAAGGGCCTATCCACAGAGAGTCAAACTTTTCATGCTTTCCCTTGTCTTTCCTGACAATATCCCATTTGAGAACCCAATCTCCAACCTAAAAGATGTCCACCTTTTCCCTTTTCTAAAAAATAATCTTGATCCTCTTTTGATGAGCTTCTGATTTTTCCATCACCTGTTCCTTGACTTGCTGCAACTCCACCAAATCAAGCATCCTCCTCACTGTTGGGCCCACTATATGCCAGTTAATTAAAATTTAACATGCAGAGTGCTAAACATAAATTATCAACTCGAGGAAGAATTCTATTTCAAAGCTATCATGCAAGATCTATGCAAACATAATTTCTACTTAACACTGTTATCTATTGATATGCAATCGAAACTCCTGGTAAACTAGATCACAACTTCTTGAAAAGAAATCAAACCTAAAACCTATTCATAAATCCAAACTGTAAATCTAATCACACTTCAATAGAATCAATTCTTATGAAACAAGATTTAAATACATAAACCTGGAAGCAATGCTAAGTTGGCCAATGATCTATTAAGATGAATTAACAGAAAAACAACTATGATAAATCTAATGAAATCATGAACTAAATAATAAAAACAATTGTGATAAATCTAATGAATGAAATCATGAACAAAATAAAAAGAAAATCTAAACAATAAAACACCTACAATCAACACTACCAGCATCTGCTCAGGGAAGAGGTCCCTTCCTCCATTGAGCAGAGCTGGATCTCCACAATGAAAGTCTACAACTCTAGAATTAAGAAACTGCCAGCATGTATTGTCATAATCGAATGATTACAATAGATCTGGATCAAATCCTACATCATAACATTGATTTATTTTCTCCTCTCTCAATGAGATTGATTACATATTTATACATAAAATTATCCCATGGAAATGAAGAACTGAACCCCCAACTTGTGATCTGTAACAGCTGAAACACGGCTGTAACTGCTGGCAACTTTGGAACCGGCCGCAACAGTAAATCTGGAAAATACATTCTCGAAGAACCATCGGTATATCACAAACCATCGCTTTGTTTGGTAATTTCCTCCCTAGTCAGGTAAATGAGGATGTTACGCACAAAACCCATGTCTCGTATTTTTGAGATTCATTTTCATATACCCACAAATCGAGACACAAATCAATGTGTTTTTATGTGGCATGCATTTTCGATTAAGGCTGTAACAACTGGCTATGAGCGTCCTGTACATGACAAAACACTCCACAAGCTATCATTAGTATAATTATGCATAATAATCTTCAATTCATCAAAGATAAAAGAAAATTATCATTATTAACCACTTAAAACATCAATGAAAGTAGTATGCTATTTTACCCACAGTTACAACAAATGGATGGAAAATGGAATGATAAATGGGCAATAATGGGAAGAAAATGGATGAAATATATGTCGATAAGTGGTGGCAAAATGGATAATTCGAGGACCCAACATCTCCCCCAAACTGAACTTGTTGCATGTCCTCATGCAAACCAATACCTGTGTAGCATCCAACTAGAAAAACTCATTCACTTGTTCCTTCATTTTACCATTCGCACAGTTGCAGCAAAAAGAAATGGAGAGTTTAACAGAAATTAGCAGAGTCACAACTGCTTAGCAGAGGATTTAGTAGAAAATTTGGCGGAGTTGCAGCTCCTTAGCAGAGGATTTAGTAGAAATTTAGTGGAGTCACAGCTTATTTAGCGGTGAATTTGGCAAAGTTGCATCCCAAAGATCTTTAAATTTAGCGAAGCACTTGGCGAAGATTTTGGTGGAGTCATAGCCCAAAGAGTGCTAAATTTAGCGGAGAATTTGGCGGAGTCACAGTTGCCTAAAATAGGAAAAGAGGCAAAAATTTTACGGTGTTGCAGCTACACGGAACAAGAAAAGACCAATATTTTACAATGTTGCAGCCGCACGGAATGAGAAAAGGGAAATATTTTACGGTGTTGCACCCACACAGAACGAGAAGAGGGCAATATTTTACTTTGTTGCAGCCGTATGAAATGGGAAAAATGAAAGTTTTTACGGAGTTGCAGCTGCACGGAACCAGAAAAGGGCAATATTTTACGGTGTTGCGGCCTTTTGAACAGAAAAATTCCAAAGTAATTTTCTCCCAAACAACGAACTGGGTTTGGTTGGAATTTTTCAAGAAGGTTTATATTAGTCCAGTGCACCTATACACCAAAAATCAGAGATACCCACATCACGGATTTTGAGAAAAATGCAAATTAGCTGTAGGTGATTATGGTCATTTTATCACAAAATATACATTGGATTGGGATTAAAATTACTAGGCTTGTTCATATTAGTATTATGCACTTCCTGTCCAAAAATAATGAGAATCCAACTTCCCAATTGCAAGATATGCCCATTTCAATTTCTGCACTTTTGTAGATGAACATGAATAAAAATGTGTTGCAGCTGAACTTCATGAACCAATATTTCACAAAATACAAACTGGGTTGGGCTGACAATTTGCAAGAAAGTAACTACCTTTCTAGTACATCTCCACACCAAAAATTAGAGAAACCCACATCATGGATTTCAAGAAAAATGCAAATTGGCTGTAGGTGATGATGGTCATTTTTTTAAAAACCCTACACTAGATTGAGCGGAAAATCTTCATGTTTGTTCTTCATGATGTTATGCATTCCCTGTCCAAATTTTATGAGGATCCAACTTACCAATTGCAAGATATACCCATTTCAATTTCTGCACTTTTGTAGATGAACATGAATAAAAATGTGTTGCAACTGAACTTCATGAATCCATATTTCACAAAATACAAATTGAATTGGGATGAAATTTTGCAAGCAAGTAACTACCATTCTAATGCATCTCCACACCAAACATTAGAGAAACCCACATCACGGATTTCTAGAAAAATGCAAATTGAATATAGGTGATGATGGTCATTTTTCTTAGAAACTGTGCACTGGATTGAGATGAAACTTGCCACATTTGTTAATCATGATGTTATGCATTCCCTGTCCAAATTTCATGAGGATCCAATGCGTGGTTTGTGAGATATGCTCAATTCAAATTCAACATTTTATGTGAGGAACAATATGCATGAGAAATATGATTGTGAATGGAAAACCAACAAGCATAGTAGCTCCTCCCCCAAAATGAATAATTTTTCATGTCCTAATGGAAATAGCCATCTCCCCCAAACTTAACATGTTGTCATTCTTTGATGCCTTGGAAGATATAAACCAATATATGCAGCATTCAATGATTCTCAAATTTTCACAAAATTTTCATCTTTAACAACTGACCAATTTCTCAAATCAGATCACTGAAAATATGAAATGACTATTATAGCTCAAAGATCAACCAAACATGGAATAATCAACCTTGTCCATGGTTTCCAAAAATGCCTTCAATTTGCTGGTTTAAATGTATGAGGGCTGCTATAGGTTGTTGTATTCCAGCTTTGTTTCAATATGTTGTTATAGGACAACTCACAAGAATAAGATACTTGATGCCACCAGGGGTACCATTGTTCAATGCTACTCAAATTATTCTCCCCAATTGTCATGCCTTTTTCAAAATGTTGTTGTGGGTGCCTTGAATTCTGAGTCGAGAAACCAGATGATTATATCTTGAGGAAGATTCTGCAAACTGACTCAAATTGTTGCACTCATAATCTTGGAATAGGCATTAATGTTATTGATTGGGGTGCTGAAAATAGTAAAAAGTGAAATAGTGCAAATAGAGCCTTTATTCATTAGCACTCCTATCCTATATTCATCTCAACTCATTGTCGTCAAATTTCCATGCCTTAAACAAACATAAACAATATCATACATCCCTGCATTTTTTATGAGCATAAACACTATTGCCAAATAACAAAAAACCCCAATCATTCATGAAGAGAACATCTTGATAGCAGCAACAATTTTTCCTACTGTATGGCATCATAGGCTTCTTCTGTTGCTTGCAATAACTATGGGAAATGTGCCTCTAAAACAAGCCATTACAGAAAATGTTTGAATTTCCTTTTAATAATGGCTCCCTTCTATTAGCATTGGTGTAATCAGCTATAAAAGTATTTTCATAATTGCAAGAGAGGCTGCCACAAAACCACCATGCTACTACCCAAGAAATGATTATCATGCTCCATTGGTAAATCTTATGATAAGATAAATCGCTTTCAAACAATGAGGTGTATCAGCAAGCATGAAAATGATGTGCAACACCTTGCAACTTGTTTCATGCCTAGACTAGTTGATTTCCATGAACTCTGCTATAGTTTTGCCATTAAAGTGTTATAAATAACATCTTAGATCATCTTGACAACAACAAGAAGTGTCCTTTAAATAATCCATTATAGATATCAAATGCTATGTCAATGGATTGCAACTTGATTGCTAATTGAAGGTAACTTGGAAACTCACAATAGTTGTGTAGAAGTGAACCAACGCATACATTAATCAATCATGAATCCAATAAAATGAATGCATTGCATGCCTTCATTTCACACTAATTCTTCAATAAAAATTTTGATCAATTTCTTACTGCTGGTTCTTGTGTGGCAGCAACAAGACTTCTTTTCTTACTGTTGGTTCTTGTGTGGTAGTAGCAAGACTTCCTATTGTTGGTTCTTGTGTGTCAACAATAATGTATCCTTTGAATATTTTCATGCTTGGTCAGTTGGGTTGGTGAGATGTTGGGTAGAACTTTGAAGTGGATGTGCATGAATGATGAAGTGTTAGAATTGAGTGGGAAAGGATGGGAATGGATGGACATAAAATGCTATATAGAAAATGGAAATGGCTAATGCTTAGTGGTTCTTCATGACATTTCCCTAAATCTTTAATAAATAAAAAAACTCAAGCTATTTTACCTCAAGTGTTACCTCCATGGAAGCCTTGGTTGGCATGAATGGACTTGTGTATGTTGGAGCTATGTAGGCCGATATGATGCTGAGACATATGTATATGAAAGCTAAAACTAGATGTGAATAAATTTGATCCATGATGTTGTGCTGGTTGCATGTAAGACTAACTGCTGAGACAATTGATGAGGATAAATTCTACCATAGAAGCAGAAAGCCCATTCTCTTATTCTAAAAATCAACTACTGAAATGAAAATAGAAAGGAATTGCAAAAATACTGAAACAAATGATGTTTTAAGTCATTGCTGAAACCATTAGATCACATAATCTTCAGCTGCTACAAAACCGAGTTACAATTCTTACCATGCGAATGAATGTGATGAAGTCGGGCATAGAAAGAAATCATTGGATTACCGTCCATTAATATATGTTATTAACCAATGTGAAGCAACTCACCTTTGATGACAGTGAGCTCTAAATTACCTTAGTGCATCTTGACAGGTACGAATGGATGTGCTAGAGTCGAGTCACCTGCAAGATTTGTTAATCAAGAGGCATTGATGAATCCCTGTGATTAACAACAAGGAAATCTACCATTGATTCATGCAGATACCAAGGCACTATAAAACTCTAATCTCAATCCCAGATGATGTGTCAGAGTCGATGGGATAAGACCATTGGAAGGTGGACCTTAATGAATTTCACATCATCCAATACGAGTACAAAATAAATGATTGTGAAGAATCATAGTGAAAAATAGAACCAACATGAAACTCAGAAGTGGAAAGTATATGTGAAGTCATGATGTAGTAGTGATGGAAAATAAAATGGTTAAGGTGACTACATAAGCAATGGAAAATGAGACTTTGACATGAATGGATTTTTAGGGTTTTGAAATGAAGAGGGTGAATGAATCTACCATAGTGCAATTGGCTTCTTAAGGGGTTTCTTTCGACAACAATTGGTATGAAAGGTGTCTAAAAATGATTCTTGGCATGTAGAAATGGGACTTGAATTCGGAAATATTGGACTCTGTATGGTTTGCACATCAATATATCCATTTTTTACATGCTTAATCCATTTGCAAATTGAGAAAAAGTCTTCAAGAGTCACTTGTGCATATATTGGCCTTTTTCTTCCAAGGACCTGCAAAAACCTAGCACTTGCCTGCAATAAAACATGAGATGATGGAAGAAGAGAGACGATTGGTATCTCTTCACCCAACACTTACGGAAAAAAAAAAACAAGCAATTACTTATAAAACAAATCCAAATAAAAATTAACAAAGCAAAATCCATTTTATACCTGCGGGAAAGCAATGTCCATCTAGACTCACCAATAGTATTCTGATCATAGCTTCTTCATTCCTTGTACAATTTGAGTGATTCCAAATGAAAATGAAATTAAATTAATAGGTCTATTTTCTTTAAAAATAGGTTTTTAAAATTCTATGTAATGATGTTCCAAATCACTCAGTAACAGCTTGTGTGACAAGGTGTTTTTTCGAATTATGAACTAGACCAACAGTCATGGTTTTAGGCTTAAATTTTTCGTTTGATAATGGATTGATGTGATTACAATTGAAGATGAAAGTAGATTCATGTACGTATCTCCATTAGAAGCAAGTTTTGAATCCAATAAGAACTGATGGGTCAAATAAGCCAATGAACATTCTGGGACGCAGAGTTTTAGGAATGTTGATTTGTGATAGGCAGTCAGTATTTTGGTCATAAAATTTGCATATGATATCGGAATGGAGTGATTCAAATTGCGTTGTAAAATAAATTAATAGGGGAATATACCAATGAAATAGGTTTGCAATATATTTCCAATAAGGCATCCAAAAATTGACTGTCCCAGCTATGTTCCTAAGCTGCTTGCTTGACGCGTCGTTAGTATTTTGGCCATAAATTTTTGGTTTGATACCCAATCTTAAAAATTCAAATTGTTTTGGAAACTAGATTCAAAGGGATACTTGGGATATAAACAGGTTTTAAAAATAAATCCATTTGGCCTCTCAAAAACGAACTGTCCTGACTGTGTTTTAGTAAATTTTTCAAGCCAAAATGTCACCAAAAATTTAATAAATGAAATTTGACCCCCCAAAAGTAACCGAAATAGGTGTGAATGTTTTTAATGATGTAAATTAAAATATAACACACACCCATACCAAAAATTTCAAGCATTGAACATCTAGATTGACTTACACAGTCTGTTGCAGCCACAACTGCAACTCTTAAAAAATGACATAATGTTGAAATAATTCATGTGTATTTTTATGGATTTGTTATATATAAATGAAAACCAAATACGTGCCATGATGTGCAATACACACATGTCTCAAACTTATAAATTCTCACCTGTAGTACAGTCACAGCTGGGTGTTGTAGCTAACAAATTCATGTCAAAGTTCAAGCTTGAAGGGTTCCATAATCATTGGCTCATTTTCCTATGGATCCTTCATTCACCTTCCCTAATTACTGTAATTTTGTTTCAAGAAAGTTTTTTTTTTTTTAAACAAATAGAGATAGTATAAATTTTGAACATTGAAGACAAAAATGATTTAAGCATTTTGCTCAAATAGTCAATAATTCCAAAACATTCTTCAAAACATCTCATACCCATTCCTTATCTTTCTACTTTCTGATCTTCAAGATCGCAACAAGGCACAGGAAGAGAGCATACTTATTCAAAAAAAAAACCATAAAAAAAAAACAAAAGCACGGTTTTATTTTGTTATTGTATCCTACCCTATTCTACTTAGAAATATAAAAATTGTTCAAGTGTGCATATTTCCAATGGAGCCACTTTTGAAGAAGTGACTCAAGTATGCTCATACTCCCAACAAAAAAATATAACTTTATAAATGTCAGGATATGAGAGATCAACTTCCCTTGAAATGATGGTGCCAAGAATTGGTGAAGTATGGAATGATATTGCAGACCGATGATAGATTGAAACCAACCTTTAATATAGTCTCTGTTCCCTTGATTTCTCATGGATGTGACACCGTGAAGCTCCTTAGTAAACTAATCTTCCTCAATGGATAAGAGTTCGGATATAATGATGTAAATGATGCTTCAATTTTTTGTTCCAATTTTTGTTCTTCATCAAATATTACGTGTGTCTTGTTGATCTTGTCTGCTTGCTTATAAGGACTAGAAGAAACTCCATCTACAAATATTGGATTTAAAACATGTTCAGGCCTCATATGGATTTGTTGCAATAACGCACAGTCATTTTGCAGTGGTGTAGGTGAGGTAGAACAAGAGGGAAATGTAGGAACATTTTGCAGTTCAGCACTGTAAGCATACTATACTACTTTATTATGGTTAGGGTGGAGAGTGGATTGGACATGAAATTGTGTTGGATACCAAGGAGTTTGATGAGAAAATAGATGTGGTTGATGCAGAGGATTGATTTGTGAGGTTGATATTGAAGGACCAAGTTGTGTTGTAGCATGAGGGAGAGTGGCCATGTGATCATAAGACAGGCCACTTCAACCTTGTGGATAAGGTAGGTAAGAGTTAAATTGAGGCTACAACAGCTGCCATGGTGGAAGAGTATTCAATGATTGAGTATGAGAGTAAGGAAATGGAGAGATATAATTTTGAACCATACATGTAGGCCATGGTTGCCATGACTGTTGCAATGAGTTGGCTGCAACTCCCAGATCTCTTTGATATGTTTCTTTCATCCTTGGCAAGGAGGGGAAACAATCCGTCGAATGCTTCAAGTCACATATACCACAACTTACAAGACTATCCAAAGGGAAATCCCTTTCTTCTCTTACTTCCTCCCACTTTTCCTTATCCTGCAAAACAACCAATTCTGAATTTAGTGAATCATTAATATTAGCATTAGAATTTTTAAATACATTACTGATTTCAGCTCGTAAAACTCTTGTTTTTGCAGAAGATTTCAAAAATAAAGATAAAAGTTCCTTAGAATTCTTACCAGTCTTGAAGTTTCCTCTTGAATACCTTCTACATAACTCACAAATATCATCATATGCTAACTGAAATACATTACCTATTCCCATCAAATTTAGTATTTCTATATATTCAACTTGTATTCCCTTGAGTAGAAGTGTTTTTAAGGTCTCCTTTCCCAGTTTCTTTTGTTTGGATCTTTGGAGGTTATATTGAAAGCATTCTATGTATTCCTCCAGACTCTCTTCTTCTCCTTGTGTCATTTCAAATATGTCTTCATTGACCCTGCAATAATCTTGGTGCATTTTCAAGAATACATGTTTCATGTCTTCCCAAGTTTGTATACAATTCCCACCGAGGATCATGAACCATCGGAGGGCTATTCCTTTTAGATTAAGGGGAAACAGATTCAACTTTTGATCATTAGCACAATAACCATATCCTCTACAAAGTACTTCGAATTGAAATAAAAATACATCAGGGTCTTCATTTTCCAAACCGTGAAAATTTCATAGAACATGTGGGGGGATGATTTTTGTTGGAACCACTCCTCCTGAATCTCTAATGGGAAATTCGAAGGTAACAACTTCTCCATCTTTCTTACCTACCATCTATTCATAGATTCTTCGTGTGCTATCTTGAGGCTCCTCCTTCGAGTGTTCCTATCAACTTGTTAGTAGAATGTGTGGTGCTTACAACACCACTAAGGGGAATGATAAGATTTATGCTCCAAATATTGAAAATGAAATAAAACTAAATGCAAATAAAGAAGAAAAAGAACACACTCAAAGTAAATTTGAATAAACTGAAATGTAATCATGCAACCCACATGCCCTACTTTAACAATGCATCTACAAAACAACGTCAGATGTACTTTTGCACCATTGATAACTTCCCCGGCAACAACGCCAAAATATTGGGCCCACTATATGCCAGTTAATTAAAAATTAACATGCAGAGTGCTAAACATAAATTATCAACTCGAGGAAGTCTTTTATTTCAAAGCTATCGTGCAAGATCTATGCCAACACAATTTCTACCCGACACTGTTATCTATTGGTATGCAATCGAAAGTCTTGGTAAACTAGATCACAACTTCTTGAAAAGAAATCAAACCTAAAACCTATTCATAAATCCAAATTGTAAATCTAATCACACTTCAACAATATCAATTCTTATGAAACAAGATCTAAATACATAAACCTGGAAGCAATGCTGAGTTGGCCAACGATCTATTAAGATGAATTAACAGGAAAACAACTATGAAAAATATAACGAATGAAAGCATGAACAAAATAATAAGTAAATTTAAACAACAACACATATACAATCAACACTACCAGCATCTACTCAGGGAAGAGGGCCCTTCCTCCACTGAGCAGAGCTGGATTTCCATAATAAAAGTCTACAACTCCAGAATTAAGAAACTGCCAGCATGTATTGTCATAATGGAGTCATTACAATAGATATGGATCAAATCCTACATCATAACATTGATTTATCTTCTCCTCTCTCAATGATATTGATTACATATTTATAAATAAATTTTTCTCATGGAAATGAGGAACTGAACCCCCAACTTGTGATTTGTAATAGCTAAAACACGGCCGTAACTACTGGCAACTTTGGAACTGGCCGCAACAGTAAATTTGGAAAATACCCTCTCAAAGAACCATATGTATATCGCAAACCGTCGCTTTGTTTGGAAATTTCCTCGTGTGTCAAATTAATGAGGATGTTACACACAAAACCCATGTCTCATATTTGTGAGATTCATTTCCATCTACCTGAAAATCAAGACGTAAATAAGGGTTTTCTTATGTGGCATGCATTTTCAGTTAAGGCTATAACAACTGGCTATGAGCGTCCTGTACATGACAAACCACTCCACCAACTATCATTAGTAAAATTATGCATAATAGTCTTCAATTCATCAAAGATAAAGGAAAATAATCATTATTAACAACTTAAAACATCAATGGTAGTAGCATGCTATTTTACGCACAGTTACAACAAATGGATGGAAAATGGAAGATAAATGGGCGATAATGGGAAGAAAATGGATGAAATATATGTCGATAAGTGGTGGAAAAATGGACAATTCCAGGTCCCAACACTCACCATGTCATTTGGTTCATCTTGTTCCTCCTAAAAGAATTTTGCAACTAGCAGAATCAGCTGAATGAGAAAAATGGCCTTAGTGCCGTAAACCAACTTAAAAGGAGAAGTCCCTATGGATCTCTTGTCAGTCACTCTATCATTCCATAGAGAAAACTTTAGCTTAGAATCCCAGCTCTTTTGATTACTCTCCAATAGTTTTCTGATGATTCTAACTAGGATTTTATTAGATGACTCAGCAAGGCCATTTCCTTGAGGGTAATAGGAAGTGGAATGTACCAATTCAATGCCCATTGACTCACACATGTTAACCAATTCCCTGACTTTGGAAGCTGGTGCATTATCAATAACTAGCTTTACTGGGAAGGCAAACTTGATAAAGATGTTCTCATATAAAAACCTCATGATGACCTGGTGAGTGGCATTCCTTGTAGGGACTGCCTCTATCCACTTGGTGAAATAATCTATGGCTACTAGGATCCACTTGTGTTGACCACTTGATGAAGGATTAATATCACCTATGAAATCAAGACCCCGCTGCTGGAAAGGACCATTCACTACAATAGGTCTGAGGGGCAAGGATTTGAGTTGCTGCTTTCCTATGAATCTTTGGCACTTGTCACAGGCTCTTACAAAGGTACATACATCATCAAAAAGAACAATCCAATAGGACCCAACCCTCAGAATATTATGGGATGTGGCCGTATTCCAGTAATGGTGGCCCCCACATGTGCTTGAATTAAACTGATGCATGACCTGGACTGACTCTTCTTTATCTAAGCATCTTAGCAAAACACTAGAAAGAACTCTCCAATACAACAGCTTATCAATTACACAAAATTTAATAGACTTAAGCTTAAGATATCGTGCCTAGTTTAGACTGAGCCCAGAGGGAACTTCTAAATTTTGCAAGAAATGAATAATACCTGAGTACCACTCACATGAGGACAAGTTCTCAGCTACTTGTTGACTGTCATACTGCTCCTCAACTGTTTTTGCTGTTGCCTCAGTTTGCAAGTTGGTTGAACTTAAGCCAATGAGATTCATGCCTAGTTGCTCATAATTTTCTTCTGCCATAAGCTTATCTAGGCCTACTCCTTTCACCATATTGGTAGGATTTACTTCTATGTCAAACTCAATAATATTTTCAACCCACTTGGCTCTCTCTCCATCAATATCAAGCTGTGTCAAAACATCCTTCATAGCAGCTGAAGGAACATAAGCTAGGACCTTTGCATATAAAATGTAAATTTTGAAGGCTTTTAGTGACTTGATTAGAGTATAGGCCTGCTTCTCAATAGGATCATACTTCAATTTAGCATCCCTCAATGTTTTGCTAAAAAAGGCAATGGGGTGATCAAGAATTTCATCATCTTTTCGTAACAGCAGTGCTGCCACTGTGTCATAGGATGCAAAGGACAAAATGTAGAAACCCTTGGTGTAGTCTGGACTAATCAGAGTGGGAGCTTCCATGATAGCCTTCTTGATGTCTTCAAAAGAGTTTCTTGCTTTCTCTGTCCATTTGATTTCAACTTCCTTCCTCAACATAGAGGTTATGTTCTTTACCAACTCCTCTTGAAAAAATTTGGGATAAGCCTCCTGAAAAAATTTATCTTACCAAGAAATGAATTAATATCCCTTTTTGACCTAGGTATGGATAAATTTTGGATTGCTTCAACTCGAATAGGATCAATCTTCACACCTTCAGCTGAAACTAATTGAGACTTCTTCGGGTTCAGAGATATCCCAAATTTTCTACATTTCAGAAACACCCTCCTTAAGTGTTGCAAATGTTCTTCATGGCTGTTGGATTAAACAGTGAGTTCATCAAGATATATGAGAACAAATTTTTATTTCAACCCCACAAAATCTATGTCCATGGCCCTCTAGAAAGTGGCCCCAACATTCATTAGCCCAAATGGAATTTTGGCATACATGAAGGTACCCCAGGGAGTGGTAAACGCAGTTTTTTCTTGGTCATCAGGGCACACAACAACTTGGTTGTATCCAGAGAAACCATCTAAGAATGACATGACACTAGCCCCTAAGACTCTTTGCAACAGATATTCCATCTTGGGTAATGGATAATTGTCTTTCTTGGAGCATTTGTTCAGGTTTATGAAATCCACACATAACCTAATTTCTTCGTTCTTCTTCCTTACCACTACTAAATTTGCAATCCATTTGGAATACTTGAGGGGAATTATTATTTTGGCTTTAAGGAGCTTTTGGATTTCTTTCTCAATCATAGGCAGTAGGAGAGGACTGATGGATCTCATCTTCTGTTTAAAAGGGATAGTGTCCTTCTCTAGGGGAATCCTGTCTTGGATGATACTAATGTCATAGGTTTTTAGGTCACTATATTCCTAGGCAAAGATATCATCAAACGCTTTCATCAAACTACAAAATTTTGACCTCTGATCAGCAGTCAACTCAGTGGAAAGATTTATGGATTTTGGATGACTTTGGCTACCTATGTTTTGCTCTTACATAGCAGGATCTTTATCCTTTTTGGCAGGTTTAAAAGGGACATCATTATGATCAAATAGCTCTTCCAGGGATACCAGACCCCGAGGTATATAATTACTAGGTAACTGAACAATGTTCTGATCACCTACTTTATCTTTTAACTTGAGCCTCTGAGATTCTTCCATATTTAGCTTTTCTTGATCAATATGCATATCAGAAAAATCATCCACTACCTGGAGGAATTTACTAAGCTCCTCATCATTTTCAAAGACCTTCCAAAATTTCACATTATCAGGTAGGGATGACATGTACTTAAATTGGATATCAGAGCTCAATTTAGGAGGAAAAGGGGGAACAAACATACTTGTAGAGATAGTAAGGGAACCATCTAGGTGGTTCATAGCTCTAGGTATGTATGAGAGGTCAAAAAACATGAAAGATTCCCTGAGTTTCCATACCTCATCTCTGTAAGCCTTCAGCCTGAAATTCTTTTCTTGAAAAGTGTTGTTGACCTATTGTATGATAAGATCTGCATCTCCAAAGATCTTCAAGCAAATGATTCCCATTTCCTTGGCAGCCTTGACTCCTAACAACAATGCTTCATATTATTCTATATTGTTAGTAGTCTTGAAATCAAGTTTATAAGATAGATGGATAGTCTCTTTTGTTGGAGAAATCAAAACTACACCTGCACTTGCTAAGGCTTGAGTGCTGGCCCCATCAAAAAACATGTTCCAGACAGAGGCGGTTACTTCCTCAGGTGGCTGATAGGTAGGCTTTGTGAGTTGCATGGATGTTGGCTGGGAATTATCTATCTACAGGATGCATGCCCCAAAGTCTATGTCTACTCCATATATGGGATGGTTTATAGAGTTCTTGGCATTACTGATGATGTAGGTGAACTGCTTCTCTCTGTAGAGTCTCTTGGTCTCCCATCCAAACATTGGGATTATAGCATATGTAAGGTCCATCTGAAGGGTACCACCCAGCCTTTTACTCCATGATCAAGACAAAAGGAGGCAAAACTTAGGTGGGATGTTAGCCACTACTATGTCCATCACTATACTTTTTGAAGGTAGCTAGGAGAGGTTTATGACAAGGCCAGACATTTGACCTTCATGGATTCAAATGAAAACATATCATGGCATGGTTTTGTAATGCTAAGGCCAATCTCATCCATCACTGCTTTTGGCATTAGGTTATGGGAAGTGCCTGAGTCCAACAAACAGTTGTGAAGGATTTTATCATGGATGTTCAAAGATATGTAGAAAGGTGGGAAAGAATCATCCAACTCTTCAATCATAGGACCTAGGATTACTATGGGATTATCATATTGCAAGTTCACAAATTTAGCATCTACGGGAGTCCTTGGCTGAAGATATTTCAGTATAGATGCCTTGAAGGCATCATTCTTCATCAGTTTTATCAAGGGAAAAGGGATTTTTAAGTTCTGAATTTCTGACTCAAGATTGAAAGCATGGGACAATTTGTTAGAAGTTCTTACCTCTTGTGGTGTGGCTTTGAGCTGAATAGGATCACGAGATGATGGCTATAATGGATTTTGTTGTTTCTTTGGAGGGAACAATCATCTTCTTTGCAGGAGCAACAATATTCCTAGCATGAGGAGAGGGTTGCTTTGTAGGGGCAGGAATCTTCTTCATAGGAGCAACACTTTCAGATCTCAAATTATAACCTCCTTAATCATCTTCCTGATACAGAGATTCTTCCATGATTCGTTCATTCATGAGGGATTCCTCGTAGTCTGCTTGTGCCAGGAAAGAGAGATCTACTTCATCCTCCATACAGTTGATATTTTCTTCTGCCTCTCCTTATTCCTGAGTGAACAGTGGTTCTTCTTCTAGTACAACATTCTGAAAAGGAGCTATGATCCTTTGATTCTCAGCTTGATTCCTATCCCTTTGAAGGATCTAAGCTGGTGGGTTGTTTCTTCTCTAAGGGACAAAATTAGGGTTTATGTTAGCAAAATCATTTGGCCCTTTACCCCTCATAGGTATTTTCCCTCGGTCTTTAAGTCTAGACATTTTAGCTGTCAGACTGTCCAACATTTTGGCCATTTTCTCTATTTTATTCTCTGATGAAGAAGGCTCTAGAGGATTTGAGGGTTTCTTCTTCCTGTCAATTTTTCCTTTAACCTTCTAAGATGCAACGATATTTGACTCAAATTCAAGGGAAACATCTTGCATGAGTGATAGAGAATATGATATTCTTTCTCTGAGAAGAAGACATAATTCTGAATCAAAGGAATTGGCATAAGTGATTTTGGATGAAGTGTCAGTTGGCTTGATCTCAACAGGGATCTTGTTGAACATCTTGTCAAATCTTTTGGTGAAGTTAGAAACAGACTCACCATTCTCTCTCTTCAGATTGCTAAACTCAGTGATATAGTAAAGGTGGTCTCTTCTCTCTCCCCAATGCTTCAAAAATATGTCATCTAGGGCTTCAATGCCCACTATTGATCCAGCAGGAAACTATTTGAACCATTTCCTAGCCTGACCATCTAGACTTTGCACAAAAACCCTAGTCCACAAATCCTCTTGTTCAACGTTTATGTTCTTAGCATAACTATAGAATAACTTAGGGGTTCTTCAGCTGTGAAATCTCCCTCTCCAATAAACTTAGGCATGTATTTGAGATAATCTCTAGTAGGCATAGCAGAGAGGGGGTTAGGCAAATTCTGAGGGGCATATCTAACAACAAGGATCCTCTCCATTTAGGTCATAGGGGCAGCCATATTGGAAATCTCTATGGAAAGGGCAGAAGAAGATACTGTTGGTGTGAGTGGTAGCTGGGAGAGTATTTGGGGTGGATTTATATCAATGGAGTCTCCAGGGATTGGATCTATACTAGTAGCAGTACTTGAAGATTCCTCAACACTAAAATTTTATGATTCAACTATAAATTCCTGAGAATTATATGTTTCAGCAGAAGAAGATTGAAATGAAGGTCTATTTGATATAATAGTAGAAATACCTCTTGAAATAATTGATGTAGCTCCCCTTACAGATCTGGAGGTCTGTCTTAGTGAAGCGCTATCTCTTCTTAGAATCTCTTCTAGATTTGAAATAGGTGTTACTGGTGGCCCTTGAGGGTTTTCTCTGGTACTTGGTCTTCTTGAAGCCACCTTATTTCAATGGAGTCTCCATATAGATGATTACAACCAAAATAGTTTCCAGACTTTGTTTATCATCAAAGTAGGATCTATGTCGTCTCCCAGGGAAGTTGAGCTTCAATCTCCTCTCTCCGACAATGACACCAATATGTTAGGACTCCAGGAAACTCCCCTAGGTTGTAGCTCAAGGATGCCTGGTAACTTAAATGTTTTTAATGGTTTTTCTAAATGGATAAAGTTAGATGACCTAAAGGACCTCACACACTCAAGACATGCATAAAACTCAATCAAAAGATAAGGCTTCTAACCACCAATGTTCAGAGGGTTGATAATAAGGTGAATAAATGGAGAACTTACTATGCTGGAAGATTCATATATAAAGCAATCACATATGAATGTCTAATCATAACAAGGAAAAATACTTGTAATTAAAATCATCAACACATAGATAGGATGAAGGTATCTGGCATTAGATAAAAGAATGAACCTGAACCAGACATTCAAGCAAAAGTATAGAACATAAAAGATATAGAAGTTGAACATATAATGGAAAAAGAGCTTATATTACATCATGAATAACATGAGAAGCTTGATAACAATAAGGGTCTAAAAGTCTCCGAAGTCAAACCCTTGCTTCAAAATAAGTCTTAGGCTTTATAGCCTTTACAAAAATATTCAGATCATGAAAAGTTGGATCTGATTTACTAAAAATAGATAACATAACTGTTTTGCAAAAATTTAGGTCAAAACCCCTAATTTAAGTGTTAGTCTATCTAATTCTAACCCTTTTTCACTCATTGAACTCTTTGATAATTGTAGTGATTACTGAAGTAGAGATATAACCTGTTATCTGACAGATAAGCCACAGTTTGCTAAAGATAGGTAGGGTTTGTGATCCATTTCTCCTTGATTGCACCCTCAAAACTGGAACAAACCCCCTTCACTGGTGCTTTTCATCAATTTTTAGCTTCATAATTCACCGCTGAGGTGTTAGTATTCACCAAAAATGGGTTATGTGTGTAAACATATCTTTTTGCACCCTTTTGTGCTTTCGGTGGATAAGGAAGTAGAATCCAGGGTTTGTAAGCCGCCGGAAGCTCTGCTTTCGGTGGCTAATGAACATCTGCTGCGTTCTCCTAAGCCATTGAAAGCTCTGTTTTCTGCAAAATTTTATTAGCCTTTAATCAGCCTTTTACACCTTACTCCTGTCCTTTTGGTACTTCTTCAACCTACATAGGGTTTGACAAAGCAACAACATCATGAGCTGCCTCAGGATCCTGAAAGCTTGTTGCTGCCTCTGCTACGGTTTCCAGTGAAAAGTGAGCTTAAGAGCTAGGGTTTGAGTTTTTCTTCTGCAACCTAGACATTCTGATAATTTTGTAGAGCCTGGAGTTGTCGTTCATCAATCTTAGATTTCTCCTTTTCAACAAGACATACATCCCTCTCATTTCTAGAAAAGAATTGTGCAACTTGGTATTCTTCTTGGTTAATATTGCACTATTCTTTTTGATCTCTCTGTTTAAGACCTCTAGTTCATGTATTTTCGCTAATAACTGGTTGATTCTATGAGACCTAGTTTTGCTTGAGGAAGTCTCTACCATTGGTTCCTCTTGACCTTCTATTGGTGTTGGTGAGGGAAACTCCTCATGTTCTGTTGTAGCCTACTTGGTTAGGTCAACTTCCTGCTCCTTTTCTTCTTCTAGATCTAAGTAGGGTAGGTTAAGTATATTTTCACTTTGTGCTGGGGCCTCCTTCTCCTTTCCACTGAAATCCATATTTCTTTTGGCTTGGTTGGTTTTAGAAGTTGGAGAGGGCTAATCCACTGTCACTGGTGACATAGCCATCCTCTTCCTCTTGCCACTACTGGGAGTGGTGGACTTCTTTGAAGGGGATTTTCCTTTGTCTTCTGGCTGTAATCCTGTTTCAAACTCATTCCAAAATAAGAAATATGTCCATGCCATGTTTCTTCTTTGCAGCAATTCTTGGCAAATGAGTTTTATCAAAGCATGGTGAGATAACCTCCCTACGATTTTGGTGGGTTGGGCCTTGACCTGGTGGGCCATCTTGGTTAGGCTCTTGTGGAGGTAAAAAGGTAGGTTTAAAGGGTTTCTACCTGTAAAATGGTTCATCAATTTAAAGTGGTATATCATCACCCTATTATACCTTCCTTCACAGGTTATATAAACTAGGATTTCTTTCAATAACTGCTTCCACTTCTCCTCAAGCCATGTAGATGGGATGCTTTTCTTCCATACCACATTCTTGTGTTCAGGATTTAAGTAGGACCTAAATTCCACATCCTTAGTAATGGCGATCTTGAACCATTTCTCACCAATCCTTTGGATTTCTTCTACTTCTTCTATTAGGGTTTCATCAACCTGGAACTCTTCCTTTCCTATCAATGCTTTAGAGCCATCAGAAGAAAGAGCAAAGGCTTCTGCCAGTTGCTGGTGGGCACCCTGTATTTTCTCATAGAACTGGTAACAGCCTGCATCTTTGAAGAATTGGCATACTTTTGGATGTGATTCAAGATAGCTAATGTCACCTAACTCCTGTTTGAGGGTAGGTCCTCCTCCTTTCTTCATCTCTGGACTGTGCTTCTAGTACCTGCAAAAAATCAAAATTTGATTTCTGTGAAGGAGATTAGCACGCTGGTTTCAGGGATGGCCTAGAGCGAAGAGGATGCATGCAAATAGATGTGGAGTGTACTGAGGATATGGTGCTGATTTTGAGGGGTTAATCAGTTGATCAATACTTGAGTAAGGTGACAGTAAACTTTGGTGATAACCACGAGATAGCCAGTACAACAATAATTTTTAACTAGAGCTTGATGTTTCGTGGTGGTTCAAATGCAGTCATGGGACAGATGGAGGGTAGGCTAGGGTTTTGGTCTCTATCAGTCACTTCAGTTCAATAACAACCAACTCATTTCTTGCAGTCCCCATTCTTTTCGACAGTTTAAGTGTTTGATCATGACGTCCCTCAAACTGACAGTGTTTGATTTTGATGGATAAGCTAACTGCTTTTCCTCTTTTGGCCTTTTTGGTAGTTAAGGGAATCTTGGGTCTAATTTGCAAGTTGCCAAAAGCTAGGCTTTTCGGTGGCTAATGAACCATTGGTACGTTCGCCCAAGCCACTGAAAGTTTCCTTTATCCAAAAACATAGTTAATGAGCTTTCAGTGGTGAATGTTTTCCTAGACAAAATTGTTAAGCTACCGAAAGCTGGTATTTTTGGTGGCTATTGAAATTTTGAAAAGTTCGCCTAACCCACGGAATGATCCCTTTCAAATTTTTTATAAAAAACAACGTCAACAGGCTTTCGGTGGTTAATGCAGTCCTGAGTCCACATCGTTAGCTACCGAAAGTTGGGATTTTTGGTGGCTAATGAACTGTTGAAAAGTTCTACTAAGCCACCGAAAGCTAATATTTCAAATTTTCTTGAAAAATAGAACACCAGGCATTCCAATTTTGTTAATCAATCAAACATCTTTCATAATATACCCTGAACTCTTCACTACTATGCAAAAATAAAATTGTCTGAGTTTGACCTATTGAAAATTAATTTATTTAGGAGATAACACCACCAAGGTGAAAATATGAACTAGGATGAACAAACTCAAACTAACAACAGGTTCTAAGGTTCTAGGGATGTCCCCGTTCCCCATAACACTATGAAATACATGGTCTCCCATACTCTTTTAGTTTCTTTTGATGAGACAGTTTTTTATTTAATCATTAGAAACAACATTCAAATATAGCAATAGTGCTAGTAATGATATTAATATTATTGATAGTGCTAAATTCGAAAGTCACATCATCAAACAATGATCATAATTCCATAATTCAAAAGAACATAAGTCACATGAAATATATTAAGTTTGGGGCTTTGCAATTGGGGTATTACATAACCTAAAACTAGGTCGCTAGAAAATGGGATTAGAGCAAGTAGTAGAAGCACAAGAAGGAGGTAAGACAAACAAAATGATGAGGGTGATTAAAAGGAAATATTATAGTGTTAAGATGGTTGTGGCTAAGGACTTAGAATTGGATAAATCTTAGACTATTCGTGAAAATCATTGATAGGAAATATTGTTGGTAGGAATATTTCATACATGCGAGCAATTTTGAGCTCTAAATGGACCCCCTAAGAAATATAATAAAATAAGAGTAAATAATTTTGTAAGGAAAAAGTAAAAAAACTACTTTTTTCTCTTGCATTTTCAATTTATCTCCTTGTAGGTTTACTCAAATTTTGAGTGTCTGCACTCTTCAGATGCAAAAATGAATTCTACATCCAATAAGTATCTACTCAACATAATTCGAGAGACCCATAAGAGGAAAAAACTCTAAATTTAATTAAAAATTTAATCCCGCTACAAGGAGATACATGGAAAATACTAGAGAAAAAGTAGGTTTTTTCCCTTTATAAAAATCATAAAATATTTGTCGGTATGGTTGGCATCATTATTTTGAATGCTATCGGTTCTTATAAACTTGATTTTCATGGTACATTTTTTGTTTTGAGACACAATTTATACCTTGAAATTCCCCTAATGGAAAATGATGAATGAGAGGTTACAATATGTGTGGATAGTGTATGACATAATGGCACATGAGTGGATTTGTTTATTATTCACTTATAAGTAAACACAAGTCAAATTGTTAGGGAAAGATTATTTTAAGGGTCATCATACTTAAATTGAGCCTTGACACACTTGCTTTGATCTAAGAGGAGAAGTGACTTCAAGAATACCCATCTAGGTGAAGGTCCTTGAGTCATCATTGGAACTATGATGAATATATTATCGGGTAAATTAAGAAATGAAATGGGAAAGACCCGAATGGTGGATGTGGGATTTCAAACAAACGTATGTCAATTTGTGGAAAAGGTGTTGGTGGAAATCGATACCAAGGAAGGATCAATAGAAGGAATGGATATAAAGGTTGATAACATGATACATGCACATATATTAGATTATATTAATGCACCATTCTGATGTATCCAATGCCATATGTATGGCCATATCATTGTAGACTATCCAAAACCCTTCAAAACGAAGGTACAGAGGAAAAAGGTAGATAGATAAAAATATCAAGTTAGAGTTGTCTTAGAGGAGCTAGTTCTAATTCAATAAATTCGAAAGGAAGTGGAGGAAGAAGTATCACAAATCAAGGTTAAATAATTGGAAAAGGAACATGATAATGAACCAAGTGTTCTTAAAGTAAGGACAGAGAAGAACAAGTAGATATAGGATTAACATAAAAGACATAATTGAAAAATTCATTCCATTGTGCACAAGATCTTCCAACACAAATTCAGGAGTACAATGAACACAAAGTAAGGTCCAATACAATGAAATTAAAGGTGAGACTCAAGTTGACCCTTTAATTTATGTTCACAACATTCTTATTGTATCATCTATTAACAAAAAAATAGTCCACATAGCTCTCTATAGTCCACATCATAATTATACATCATAATCCCATCATTATTCATCCATTTTGACTTTCACAATTAAATCCCCCCTCGAAATTGGTCCAAGCAATTATTATTCCTTCCCTCATAAATATAGGGAATATGGGAATTTATTGAAACAAAACTCCCATTCTCCCAAAATAGGACAATAAAAACCTAAAATGAGAATGGGTTAAAAAACCATGCAATATGAAAACCGATGGACCAATACCATTGGAAACAAAATCTTGGATCATCCTATAAATACATTGTGAAGGTCTACCCACAAACACCTTTCATTCCTAAACTTTTTTATCATGCCTTGAACTATTTCAAACTTTCCATTATTACCTTTATCCACATTATTCCACATTGTATGCTGAGTTTACTCCATAAAACCTTTGATTTGGACTCCCATTAACAACCATAGGTGGAGAAAATTGGAAAACAAGATCATGGAAGCCATTGGACCACATCCTCAAATGACTATTGTGGCCCACTTTCTAAAGGTATGTTGCATTTGTTTATTTATATTAGAAATTCTAAAAATATTTGCTTTTGTTTGCTTGTAATTCAAGGTTGATTATTTCTCTTGCACTATGAACTATACCTTTAGATCCATTTGATCTAAGGTAGGTTCTTTTGCACGTAGCTGGAGAGAAATATCGACTGTAGTTTTGGTGAATCCACTCGCTCGATCCTCTTGGATATTTTTTTTGTAGGTTTCTATTTGATGATTTGTTTTACTTGGGTACCCTCATCTGTCATAGATCTGACCCCCTTTCAATAGATTTGAACCGGTCCATTCCTAGTGCCTACCCCCTGGCCCTAACCAAAGTTTCTTTTTTACAAAAAAATTCAGTTTCAGCTAGATCACACCTTTTCGGCAGAAAGAAACGACCCAAATCGCACCTTTTTTCCTGATTTGTGTGACCTAGGTCACTCCTTTTGCCCCAATAAGTGCGAACTGGACCCAAAGTTTAAATTGTTCTTGTTCTTCCTTCCACAACGACCTAGGTCGCTCCTGTGACCCTATTTGGTGCGATTTGTCATGCGAAAAACCCTATTAAGTGAGACCTATGTTTTTCGGTTTTTTTCCCATCTCATTCGTGGTCATTTATCAATCCTATGTGACCCTGACTGCACTTTTTTCGCCGACAGGTGTGTTGATGGCTCGGGTTGTAGGTTGCTGGAAAATCTATAAGGACATCAACAAGAGGAGATAGTCCAACCATAAGGGCTTCAAATCGATCCCACGCAGAAATGATTATATCCCCGAGTTTTCTTAAATAACTAACTCCTATAGATACAAGGCCTCCGCTAGCACAAGTGTGTTTTTTAGATCCAAATGGATATGCTCTTCCCACATGGAAGATCTAGGAAAATTTTGCAATAATTGAGGACAATACTGTTTAAGAAAAATGCGTCAGTAATTGTGGATAATCATTAAATAGGAAAATTAGATCTATGGTTTGCGAGAAGAAAAGATTAATCCAACATATAGAATTATAAATCAGGCCTGTTCTTTTCCAGTTTTGAATGAAATTGAAAGAATAAAAATTCTACTAATTTATCCAAAATTAATATATGTATAATTGTTCTATCAAAGTGATACTAATTCAAAAATCAGTATTGGAAGAAGCGACTATTCAATGGTTGCAGTTAATGGTATATGAATTAAATAAAAAACATATATTTAATGCATAATCAACACATTAACATTGTAATGAAAAATCAATACAATAATTAGTGTGTTTGATAAATAAGCAACATATGTTCAATTTCTTGGGAAGATGAAAGAAATAACCAAAATTCACTAAATAAATTTAATGAAAAAACAAAATATGACATAAGAAACAATGTAACCTTTATTGAAAATTGTAAAAAATTACAATCATGCAAAATCATAGAGCATCTCCGGTCTATACTTTGTGGTCCCTTTTATCCTATACTCCTGTAGAGTTACTCCCATGATCCCCCCCTTTCTTGGGAGACATCCCTCCTCTTTAAATAATTATTACAATATGTTACAAAGAAAGAAAATCCTCCCAAGATATGGGATTACAAAATATCAATTTTAAGATTTTCCGAGGGAATACTACCACTTGGAAAATGCATCCAATAAATCCTATATATTATGATACTAGGCATGTCAAAGATGCAATTGGGCCTTGCAAATCAAGGATCTGATCTCTCTTTTCTTAACCTTTCCCTTTTCTCAGAAGAAGAGGTCAATCCTCACCTGTAGTGTGAGAGTTGACTCGATCCAATCCTTGATTTCAGCCAGGTTAAGCTGACTAATACTACTGTCAATCAACGAAAAACTACTTGCATCACACAAAATGAAATTCGATTGTAAATGTAGTTTGAAATCTTTAATGGAACACTACAAAACACATCAAAACATGCCAATGCGTAATAATGGAATAAGTGAATTCTCATGCTTGGAAGAGGGGGCCCTCCACTGCTTTGCTTACACGCATAAGTTGGTTCACAAAACTCTTAACACCTAACTCAATCCCATAACATATAAAAATGAACAGAGACAGTTATTCGAAATATGAAGTCTTTATTTCAATCGTGTATATTCACCATTCATCGGATGGAAATTTCATAAAAGGTTTAAGTATTTATACAAAATGTTTAAAACTAGAAATGCTATAATCTTGGATAGACTATAAATGACATCTCACCATTATCTTCATAATCATGAGCTCATTCTTCAGATCCATGAAGATAGGAAAAATCCATGCAAAATCGGAATAGTCATGTTTTTATGCTTAATGGAAGCGCAGGTGGTTTGATTTGACCATTGTTGACTTGACATCTGTAAAACCTATTTCGTGAAGCTGTTAGCAATTAATCCACCCTTGGAAATCAAGGATTCTTATGACTATTTCAAATTGTGCCCAACTATCTTGAAAATATCCAAAACTAGGAGCATCTATGGGAAGTTATTCAATTGTGCAATTTTATTGAAATTTAAATTTAAATGCTTTAAAAATTACAAAAATCAATTCATTAAGAGTAGCAACAATTATACCTTAGTTTATTGAATTTCAAGGCATTATGGATGAAACATGAGGGTTTATGGATGAAATATAAAGGATTAAGGAGCTGAATTAAAGGATTATGGAGTAAAATATGTATCAAAAATAGTTCCCAACATTCCTTTCCATTGTAAAAAAATGTCACATTCATGTTCATCTCTTCCTAGATTCCCCTGTGAACAATGTTATAAAAATTTCATGAAGCGAAGTGGGAAATATAAGGAAATTTTCATTCCAATTCAAAACAACGAGCGAGTGGCACATGAAAGGGGAGGAGGACATTTCCAAGAAACTTTCATGAATGGTAGAGGGATCAAATTTTCCTATTTCTATCCTAGAAACCATTTTTTTCAATTTTAACGAAAATTTCCTTATGCAAAGGAAGCCTCAAGCAAACTTAACCTAGAAGTTATTCGCTAGCTTGGAATATCACTTTGATATTCAGTTCTGATTTAAATTTCAACTGGGAAAAATATTTGTTTTTGAATTGTCCCTTACCTTTCTTCAGGCAACTTCTGCTTGACAGTTATACATGCGTGCATGCAATCTTCAATAGCTACACCTGCATAGTCCTCTATTATGCATGCATACTCCTCGTTTATGCATGCATTCTCTTCATTTATCCATGTTGTATTTACACAAAGTAGGGTTGGATTTGAACAACTCCTACATTTTTTTATCAAACTACTTCTGTAGGCATGAGAGTGAATTCTGGGAATGAGAAAAATGTCCAAGACAAGAAAACGCCTGCTAATATGAAACTATCACCTTGAATTTCAAATTTAGAGTGTGCCACCCAATGCATCGACATATTTCATGGGGGTAAGGAAATGGTCCCATGATTCCCCACTTGCTTCTGTAATCATATTTTGAACTTGCATTCCCCACTTCTTTTTGTAATCATATTTTGAAATTTCCATTGATCCTTCACCTACGTTTATGACCCATATATACCTTTTTCTTAAATGTATCATATGTAATAGTGACTTTAGGGTATATATGAAAACTTGAAATTCTATAGGTCAAAGAACCCTTCCTTATGACTCCATTTGAAAATGAAATTGAAGCTTTCCAGTAGGATTCATTTTAGGCATGAGATCCAAGGATCTGCAAATACCTCTAAAATTCTTTTTTTACTACTATTTTTATGCTAAGGATAATGGAATGAATGGGTAAATGATTAGGGTTGTGATGGTAGTAGCTATTTTGTCACTACTAAAAAATGAAGAATAATGCAAAATTTTAAAACATTAAAATCAAATTCTTACAGACTTGCTTGCTGATCCTTTGTGCTCTTCTTGCTACTAATTTGATGTGGCTGGTTTGGATTGCTGAAACTTGCTTGCTGATTCTTTGAATGTCTTCACATGTACCTCTCATGAAATTCTTTTTCGGTTCCTGTATCTTGGTGTATCCTTCTGTTGCAAAGTGTGTGTGGAGAACCTCCTTCAATAAACAATGAGAATGCATGATATAACAAAAATATTGGAGCACAAAATAGATTTTATTGATCGTGGGCCACTTTGAGGGAGCAACCTCCTTTGATAAAGCTCAATACAAAATAAATCTTCGATGATTTCATTGGCCTCAACACTTACTTATATACTAAGTCTAATCTAGACAAATATTACTCCCCATGAACGTGGGATAATACAACATACTAACTGGATGACTTAACATCAACTATTAATCCCCATGAATGTGGGATAATACAACATACTAATGGGATGACTTACAAAGCATATACATCCAACAAAATATACTAACAAAATAAAGAGGAGGGTTGAAGCGGGTTCTTAACATACCTTCTCTCTTAGAAAATATTTGTCCTCAAAGCTTTAGATGTGGAAATAGTTGCTGAAGCTAAAGGAGTGGTTCCCATGTAGCATCCTCTGGTTGCATGCTATGCCATTGAATTAAGAACTTTGGGATGGACCGAGTGTGAAGCTGTCCAAGTGCGCTTATTGAGGATGGTATTCGGCTCCGGAATGATGGGTCATTCATTATATCATTCTGGTAAAATAGTTTGTGCTATGATGGTGGTGCCAATCACTTGTTGAATGCGAGAAGGAGGAAGTGCCAATTTATAAGAAAGTGACCCGATCTTCTGAAGAACTGTATATGTACCAAATATATTTGGAGCGAGCATTTGATTCCCTTTGAGTTTCAAGGAGGATTGCTTGGAAGGCTGCAGAAAAAGAAAAACCATATCACCAACTTGAAAAGTGTGCTTAGAATGGTGTTGATCAGTGTATTGTTTCATGTGGGTTATTGGCATGTGAAGTTTGTCCTGCAGAATGTGAAGAATCTGATGTCAGTTTTGAAGAACCATGTCAACTTCCTGAACTGGTTAACTGTTGGGGGTGTATGGAAGGAGTACTAGAGGTGCGTGACCATAAACTGCTTCATATGGAGTCATTTTAGATGCAGTATGTTAGGAAGTATTGTACCACCATGATACCAAGTTAGAAGCAATGATCCCAAGATTCCGACGAAACTTATATGTGCCATAGAATGTTGGAGCCAGGATATGACTCCTTGGAAGTTTTGGGAAGGATTTATTGTAAGGCTGCTATAGAAGAAAAACCATATCACAAACTTGAAAAATGTGCTAAGAACGGTGATCATTGGCCTGGTGTTTCATTGGTTTCTTTTATGGGGGTATGGAAGGAGCACTAGCAGTTCCTCACCATAAACTGCTTCATATGGATTCTGTTTAGATGCAGTATGGTAGGAGGTATTGTACCACCATTGAGTGAGAGGGAGACACTTTTCCCAATGATGTTGTCATTTAGAGGTGAAACAACAAATATAGGTTTCCAAACATTTGTTGATAACTTTAGTTTGGCCGTTTGTTTGTGGGTAATAAATTGAACTCATATTCATTTTCGTGCCAGTGTGGTGAAATAATTCTGGCTAGAAATGACTTGTGAAAGTTGCATCGCGGAATATCTGGTCCATGAAAATCTGTGCAACCGAGGAGGCAACATATGGATGTCCAAGGGAACAAAACTGACTATATGTGGAGAGGAGATCAACCACAACCAAGATCATTATCTTCCTGTCAGATGTAGGGATCCCTTCAATTAAATCAATCAATATATCTATCCAAACTCGTGTAGGGTTGGGCCTGATGTTGGGAGGGATGTGTCCAAGAAGGAGTGGAATACGATGGTTGCCTAGGATTGAAGTTGGAAATTCCATTGGTTCAGCAATGACACATGCATATTGATCCTAAATTTGTTGTACAACCAAGGAAGTAGTGGATACTAATGATGGTTGCATCTGAATGGAATAGACCTAAGTGATGGCACCAAGTGAATTCTTCTTAAGGAGCTTTTCCATGCGATGTGAACTGATGATGTCGAGAGACCCTGGTTGTAAGCCCTTCAATGTGTGTTTTTTCCCATTGACGAAAAACTGCATCCACAATTCAACAAAATCCCATAAGATGGGTCCAACTATGTGTAACAATTGAGTGCCAAAAATCACATCACAACCTCCTAAGGGCATGACAAACATGTTAGAGCACAAGGTATAATCTCCAATAGAGATACGCACATTGCGACACTTTCCCTTGGAAGGTAAGGTGCCCCCATTGGCAATCATGAATTTAAAGATGGAGCAAGGATAGATAAAATAATCAGCATGTTTTACAATTTGAGGGTTAATGAAGTTATGGGTGCTACCAGAGTCAATGAGCAGTGTAAGAGGGATATTCTTGAAGAACCCCTTGACCCGCATGGTTTGTGGGGTGGTGACTCCAACTAATGAATGGAGAGATATCTCTGGGTGGTCGTCATGAGAAGGAGGGTCAACAGGTGGCTACTGAATGTCGACTTGGTATTCTACTGGATCCTAATAAGTTGGACGAATTTCAAGTGCAGGCGAGGAAGCCACATCCAAGAGATATGTATTTTTCTCAGCACATTGATGTCTGTAAGTGAATTTCTCATCACAATTATAACAAATCCGGTGTTTCATATGTGCTCGCATCTCGGCTTCAGACAAATGCTTGATAGGAGTGGTTCTAGGAGCTGGAGGGATTGGAGGTCTTTGGGAAACCATATTTATGAATGAAACAAAAGTGGAGTCGTGGCATTGTTGAGCCCTGATCTTGTCCTCCGCCAAATTAGCCAAAACTAGGATTTCCATCATTGTGTTGGAACAAAACATTTTAACATCAGATCGGATTGTATCTTTAAGACCACTGATAAAAACAACTCCTGCAGAATGCATCAGAAAATCCTTCTGTGTGCTTGACTAATTTCTCAAATTTTGTCTGATACTCTCTCATAGTGCCATTCTAGTGAAGTTTGGTTAGTGCTCCTAGAATTCATCAAAACCATTAGGGACAAATCATTGCAAAAGGAGTTGGTGAAAATCTATCCGTTGGGGCTCTTCATGATCCTTGATGTACCAACAGAACCATTGAAGGGCTTCACATTCCAAATGAAAGGATGCAAGTGGGACTTTGGTGACATCAAAAGTGTTATGCATATTAAAGTATTGTTCTACCTTTTGTATCCATCCAGTTGGATCATCACCATTGAAGCAAGGGAAATGAATATTTAGCCCACGAAAGTTGCTGGAAGAAGAGAACTCAATGTCTACAGAAGACTCAGGATGTTGTCAGTTTCTCGTGGATGAATGCTGAAGATGGAGGTCAAAGAAATCTTTGATCCAGATTTGCGAGTTTGGTCTTGAGGGTGACAAGTTCTTCTTTCACTTGTCTATTTTCTCCTGTGCGGGTGACAACCATAAACAAGATTTTTTTTTGTGGAAATGTGTAGAAAAACAAAAACAGAGAGGGTTTTAGAAAAGAAAAATTTTGTGTTGGAAAAGACGTGAGTCAATAATTGGGGTTGACTAGGTTTTGAACACTTTCTGAGGGACAAGGAAACAAAAAATGTGAATTTCAGAAGCGGGGTGAAAGAATGGGAAAATTTGTCAAAAAGGGACAATGAAGCAGAATTCGGAAACGAACACCGTGGAAATATTTGAAGGCGATTGTGTGAGAATTGAAGAATTTATGACAAACTGTGAAAATAGACAAATGTGGAAGCTCAGGCTTTGGGAAGTGGAATTTGGGATAGGGTCCTCAATGAATGAAATATGCAGAATGGAATGACGGGGGTTACTGTGAATTTTCAAGGGAAATGGACCTAAAAAATATATATATATGGGAAAAATGAGATTTTGTTTTGTATTTTTAGTTTTTTTTTTTTTTGGCTAGAGATGATATGCAGCAGCTCTAGAAAAATGTGCTTTAGAAACTGGAAATAGATATGGATCCCAAGCATTTTCGACTTCCTAAAGGTTCACAAGAGTCACTCGGCCACCAAGGATGTATGACAACTTGTGTATTGGGAAGTACCCCTCACTCCATGACGCATGTAAAACTGCTAACCGCATGGCCACAAACAACAGCTCTTTGGTTTTCCTCATGAGTGGGAATCTCGTCAATCCAGTGGGGTTCATTTCCTTTTTCGCTAGGAAGTTCCTCTCAATGGCTAGCTGCTTTTGGGTTCCTGTGGTACTCCTCACAATGTGTTTTAGGGCTATGACCAAGTACTTCTATCACATGCCCCAAATTGAAAAAATGTTTTATGTTTTAAGAGACATTATGTTTTAATTTTATTATAAAGTTTGTAATTAATAACCAAGTGGGGTCAAGAATAATTTCATGTAATTGCTGAATATTTTATTAATCAATAAATGAAATATGAGACAACACCTTAAGGAGGCTATTAAATGAGTGTTTTACTGGCCACTTGGTGGAACAGGCTGGGTTGAGAGCAGATTGACACTTGGCAGCATCCTCAAACTACTTCTAGTTGTTGTAGGAGGAAACTTCCCTATTTTTGTGGTCATGTTCCCCAAGAAAGTGGAACAAGAGCAGGTGGCTCATTAAGTGAAAACTGACCCAAATACCTAGACATGCTAATAAAAACATCCCATTGAATTCAACTGGGGGGCTCATTCTTTACTTGTGAAAATTCTGAGTGAATTTAGTGCACAAGAAATTCGATGAAGGGGACTAGCAGAAGTTTTCTTTGAGTGAAAAGTGCTAAAATTTCTGACTAGTGCAGCTGATTTAAGTTGAGTTCATACTGCTATAATAAGAATAGATTACTATTGATTACTCAGTAGAGTTGCATAGGTTTTCTAAACCGGTTCTCTCACCTAGTGATTTCAACCAGGTGGACCAGTAGACAGGCTTGGGGTTCCTGAGATTTGCAGTTCAGCTATCTCCAGGAGTTGGTTGGGAGGAATAGGCTCGTTAAGTTGTTGTCTCCTATGCTACATTTCCAAGTTCTACATTTTCTTTTTAATTTCTCTATGCATACTTGGGAACAAGAAGAAATTATTTAGGAAATAATATGTTATGTGTTTGCTTCATCTATTGTTAGAGTTATTGAAGGAAGTCTTTTAATGTGGAAAGATAGATGAATTCTAAATGAATGATTAGAGTGATTTAAAATTTACTGATTTATTAAAATACCTAACTGTATTTTTCCACACCTTTAAGAAGGTAGTACTCTAGTACAGTAGGTTAGATTAAAATTCTGATGAATAACTCAAATCAAGAATGCACAATTTTGTTTATTTATTTTCTATCGATTCTTTATTGAATTTATCAAAAAAAATATTTTCTATTTCAAAAGTATCCTTAGTTAGAATACATTACTTAAAACATAAACCAAAACTATTTTCAAGAAAGATCTTTTAAAACCAGTACACAGTTTGTGTAATGGTGCTTTTCTTTACAGAGTAAATAAATTACTAGCTGTAAGCCTAATTATTATAATTACACAGTTATGAAACATTATAAGAACAGAAAAATAAATAAACAAGAATAGCGAGTAAACAGTAAAGATAAGGTATAGTAACCATTTAGGTTAGTATAATTATCTAGGAAAATTTCATTAATTTTGTAGGTAAACATCAAATATTAACCTTATTATAATTCATAAAAATAATGCAGGGTTTAGATTTAAAATAAAAATACAAACCCTAAATCTAAGAAAAATTATCAACTAGCATCCTTTTATTTTTCTCTTTTCCAGATTAGGGTTATTGTAGTTTTCACCCTTCTTATCTTACTTAAATCCCTATATTTATTTATTTTTAAATATAATATTCATATTATAGAAGCATAAGATTAAAATCAAAATTCACAGCAGTAATATAGTGTTTATGATCATATATTGCAATAAGATAAGGAAAGATAAATAAAGTAAACCAAGTTGATTTTACATAGTAAAGTAGAATTCTACTAAGAATAAATAGAGTTTTAATAATCAAATTAAAAACTAATTTATGGAAATAACAAATTGGACCAGGTCACAGGGTCGAACCCTTCTACCCAGAGGAATTACATCTTTACTAACTTTTCATAATAATAAAACCCTATATTAATGTCTAAATAAAATACATTTTCTTTTTATCAATGTAAACACCGTAGAATAAAAAACTTTATTTTCAAAAGGATGCAAATTGTATTAAAATAACACAGGGCCTTTTCAAAACCAAAATGTCTTTATCATTTATCAGTCTTAATCACCCACTGATTGAGCCTTATGGCTAACATTAAACAAGTCAATAATTTAAAACCCTAACTTAATTTATAAATAAAATCACTGCAATTTCCAACTAAGTTACGACCTAATGTCCTGTCTCAACAGAAGTCATGCTTTAAAGCCTATCCAAGATAAATGACTGTAAATCAAAGTTATGGCCACAAGGGATTCATAAAATTTTTCATTAAAATATTTAATTCACAGCCAAACGACCTTCCCAAAAACAAACATAGTACATCGTAGCCACAGCTGAGGCGGTACACAAACCAAGAGAAACAGTATCACCCATGAACCCTCACACCATTGCAAAGGAAACCTCATGCAAGGACCGAGGATTAACTGGTTTCTGAAGGAGTGTGAGACCCCTCCTCGCCAAAATCTTGAGCTGCAGTCTGGAAACTATTCTTGTAGACAGACCTTCACACCTTTTGAAAAATGGATAATTTTTTCTATATATATATAAAATAAAAACCAGCAAATGAATTTGTGTCAAATGTAAGTAGGTAATAATGATTTTACTTGAGAAGTTTCACCACCAACTGCGTAATAGCCTAATTACACATCGTTTTCAATCGATTGAATACCCTCTTACCCTAGAAACTGGCAGGAGAGACAGGTAAGATCACAGTCAACGTTATGGTTTAATCTATCCACCAAAATCACGATGAAACCAAAACTGAAAAGCACACTGCTATTTCAAACAAAGTTCACCAGTCAACAACACACGAAGGGAATCTCTCACAGAATCAAAGATTTGTCAATAAAGGCCCTTATACATAGAGAATAGCAAAGGTGACAAAGGCCCTCACGTGTAGAGATAAGCCATGTCGATGAAGGTGCTTACTTGTAGTAGAAAAACAATGGTGAAGCTATGAGGCTGTAAGCTTGCGGCTCCCTCTCCACATTAGTAAGAAGATAGGTTAATCACGGGATTTTAGGGTTTTGGGAAGCATATATAGTAAAGTGCCAAAGTCAAAACCCTAGCCACTATCAAACAACCACGAGGACTCCACCTTCATTTTGATTTTATGATTTTGCACTATAGTTCGAGAGCCATTGGAGAAGCCTGCTAATAAGAAGGTTTTACAAACAAAAACCTTGGATTATAAACTCAGTGAAACAATGGTCGATATCTTATATGCCATAAGATTCATAGTATTATTTAAACAAAAAAATGATAATATTGGTTGAAATCCTTGCGTAGTTAGGAATTACAACTATTTTTTGAGAGCCACGAAAATAGTAGTAACATGTGCAAAAGATTTATAACCATGTTAACTTATAAACAAGACCTTAAGATAAATATTAGGACTTGCAAAAAGACTTTTGAAAACCTATGATATTTCAATGGTTAAAAAGCTTATATGGAAAAGATCGCTAGCATAGAAATACGTAGCATGACTTTAGGTAAGAATATTATAGCTTAGTTTTGTCTATATAGGGTAATAGTTTTTACATAATATCTCCTTATGAGATGAAGGTCATGCAAATGCTATTTTAGATAGATTCTTTATGAAATGATCTCTTCTTGTTTCATTACACAAAGTAGAAATACTACTTGTTTAACAATATAATGTTCATATTATTACATTTCCACCTGGTCAATAACTAAGCAGTTAGTAGAACTGTTTTCTACATTAAATCATTAAGTTCCATGTGTGTGTGAATGTCAACATTTATACCTTTTGACTATACCTAGACTTAGGTTTTTCTAGTTTATATAACATTTGAACATATGTTGAGACAAATACTTGTGAATTACCATGGTAACAGGTAATAATGTATCTAATGACCCAGTATGCAAATTTATCTTTCTCTAGAATTATATATAGGACCTAATCTGATAATAAATAAATGAAAGTTTGATGAACAAGTTATAATCGAAGTTAGGTAAAAGAACATCTGGGTTTATGTTCAGATTCTACAAATACTTATGCTTACAAGAAATTAAATAAAACGTAAATATACAGTTTTGATGATACCTCCTTTGTTTTGATCAAAGCTGTAAATTAAACAAACATACTAGCATTTTTATTTATTCTAGTTGAGATAATTAATCTCGATCCGGAAACTGGTTACAAAATGTCTTACCTGTAAAAAAAGACCTGTAAAAGAAGCATCCATTAGAGGAAATTTAAACTGAAAATGGGCCTCCTAAAAAGAATTAATAAAATAATAGTTAAAATAATATTTATTAATTTTGGAGGAAGAAAAGAAAAAAACTATTTTTTCGTTTGTATTTTTTATATATATCCCCGTGTTTTTACTCAATTTTTTATCGGGAGAGCTCGTTGTATGCGGAATTAAATTCTGCATCCAACGAGTACCCACTCAGCATACTTTTTATGGACCTTGCTACCCCAAAAGCAAGAAATACCTGAAAAAACATGATGATGACATCATCATCACATTTTTTCAGGTATTTCTTGTTTTTGGGGTAGCAGGGTCCATCAAAAGTATGTCGAGTGGGTACTCGTTGGATGCGAAATTTAATTCCACATCCAACGAGCTCTCCCGATCGAAATTTGAATAAAAACACGGGGAGATATGTCAAAAATACAAACAAAAAAAGTAGTTTTTTTATGATACCTATCCCCAAATTTATATCAAAAAAGTGTTTAAGACCTATACGGTATTTCAAATTTAAAGCAATTTCATTAGCTAACACATGATGACATGGAATTTGATTAATCAAAGTTAAAAGGCCCATTTTGAGTTGAAATTTCATCTAATGACTTCATTGCATTAGCTAAAAGCTAAGTAAGCCCCGGTCTTGAACTGAAGTTCCTTCATATTACAAACATAAAATAAACTTTAGTACCTAGTAAACAAACAAATGTTTCGGCTCATGTTACTTCAAACAATCACCTGATAAATCAGCCTTTAATTATTGAATTATGGATGCAAATAATTAAGTATGCAGATACAAAAATTAACAAAGGAATTAGTTTAGACCTTAATGTTGTTAACTGTTAACAGTTAAATGCCCCTTTTAAGCAACGATGGTAAACATTTAATGTCATAGGAAAATTTTTAAATTTTTATGAAATTTTGGAGTATTACATGTGGTATCAAAGAACACGTTCAGACACCAGGCCTGAATGTGGTTCAACCTACACAGACAAACAGTAAATTAAATGCCTACATACTGATTATTATTTTTCTTTTTGAAATGTTATTACCAGAAAATTTTTCTGAGCTAAAACTGCACGTATGGAAAGACTCAAGGAATATGGAGATGAAGAGTCCCTATTTAATGAACAAAGTAATTCTAGAAGAGAACCAGTTCAGGAAGAAATAACTAACAATTATTCGGAATTATTACTAACTGTTAAAGAATTAAGAACTGAGATGGAAACAGTTAAAAAATAAATGAAAGAATTCTAAGAACTCAAGAGGAGCTGAACCAAATATTGATGGAAAAATTCCAGAGTGAAGAAAAAGATAAACAGATAGGATCTGAAGATATGTCCTACCAACACAAAAGTAAAAAGTCTAAACAGTCTAAAATTGAAAGTAGCTCGTCCTATGAAATTTATGGTGATTCACATAGGAATAATTGTCAGTACACTAGTGATAGCAGTGAAGATAATTATCATTCAAGAAAAATAAAATTTAAGTATGAAGAAATTACAGGAGAATTTAAGAAGATAAAACCACCAACTTTCAACGATGAAACTGAGAAAGGAGAAGAAGTTGAATCATGGCTGTCTGCGATGAAGAAGTATTTCCAAATCTATAATTACTCTAACCAGCGAAAAGCAAGGATGGCCATTTACAACTTAACTAGGAAGGCAGATATTTGTTGGCAGGATTTAAAATGAGTAAAAGGTATTAGGGAAAATAATATTAACTAGATTACCTTTAAGAAATACTTTAAAAAGAAGTTTTTGTCAGAATAGTACTACGAAGAGCGAGCTAAGGAATTTTATGAACTGAAGTTGGGGACTATGAACATGAAAAAAATAAATAGTAAATTTTTAAGTTTGCTACGTTACGTTCCTTACATTGTGGATGAGAAGCCTAAGGTACAACGGTTTCTAAGTTGTTTACCTTTTCACATTAAAGACAAAACTGAATACGATAATACAAAAACCCTAGAGGAGGCTATGTGAAAGGAAATTTTTTGCTATGAGCAGAACCACAAAAAGGAAAGCATGTCAAACTGGAAGGCTAAGAGGTCTAATAATTTTGAATAGAAGAAGAAGGGTTTCGTACCTAACCACAATTTTAAAAATAATTATACACATAATTTTCCTATTAAGAATTTCCAAGGAAATAAAGGTAATTCATAATTAAACCCTAATGTCCCTAGAAATAAAGAACCTGCTAATAATCAGAGCAATTACATTAAGAATAATGAACATAAAGAACTAGTGAAGTGTTGGGAGTGTAATGGACCTCATTATACATCAGTCTTCCCTAACAGAAAGAAGACTATCAGCAACATACATACAGTGCAGGAAGAGATGTTTGTTGGTGACTTAGCAAGGACAATACCCAGGGTCAACGTGGCACTAGAAAACAGGCAGGCGGATTATCAAACTTCCATGGTGGAAGTAGAAGGTAAGTTGAATCAAACACCCATTTCTATCTTAATTGACACAGGGGGTATCCTGAGTTATATTTCTCCCGATTTAGTAGAAAAATGCAAGTTATCAGTAGAAAAGTTTGCAAATTCATGGTTAGTTCATCTAGCTATTGGAGCAAAAGGAAAAGTGGTTAGTTTTGTAAAAGATTGTACTATAAGTATGGATGAGTTTGAAACCTCTGTGAAGCTAAATATAATTCCTTTAGGATCTTATGACATGTTAATTGGTATGGACTAGTTAGAACAACATAGAATAGTTCTGGATTGTTTCGATTAAACTTTTATTTGTGTAAATAATGAAGGAGAAATAGTAACTGTAACATGAATCCCTAGAAAAACAACTATCAGACAAATCTCTGCTTTGCAATTAAAGAGAGATGTTTGGAAGGGTTGTAAAGCCTTTGATGTAACTATAATTAAAGAAGAACATACTAATAATGAAGATAAACTAAAACTGGAAGATATTCCAATCCTCAGGGGGTATTCGGATGTATTTCCAGAAGTAATTACGAGACTGCCTCTGAAAAGGGAGTTAGACTTCACTATTGAGTCCATATTTGGTGCAATGCTGAGCTCAAAAGCCCCTTATCAGATGGATATATTGGAACTAAATGAATTAAAATCATAGTTAAAGTAACTAATTGACAAAAATTATATAAGACCCAGTGTGTCTCCTTGGGGAGCACCTATTATTTTCGTTAAAAAGAAGGATGGTACTCTACGATTATGCATTGACTACCGTCAACTAAATGAAATGATCATTAAGAATAGATACCCATTACCCCTTATAGATGATCTGTTTAATCAGCTACGCGGAGAAAATTTATTTTCAAAGATTTACTTATGATCTGGTTATCACCGGGTTTGAATCAAAGATGAGGACATTTTTAAAACAACTTTTGGGACTAGATATGATCACTGTGAGTTTGTTGTTATGCCATTTGGGCTTACTAATGCCCCGACTATCTTCATGTGCTTAATGAATAATATATTGCATAAGTACCTTGATAAATTTGTGGTGCTATGCATTGATGGCATTCCAATTTATTCTAAGTCTAAAGAAGAACATGAGGAGCACTTAAAAAAAAAATTACAAGAATTGAGAGAACATCAGATTTATGCTAAATTTAGTAACTGTGATTTCTTTAAGGATAAAATACAATAGTTATTCCATGTAGTAACTAAAGAAGGGATCTTATTTGATCCAGAAAAGATAAAAGCAATTGAAGAATGGTCAGTCCCAAAGGACGTGATTGACGTGCGATTATTCATGGGGATTATAGGCTAATATCGAAGATTCATTGAGGGGTTCTCAAGAATCGCAAATCCCATAACTTCTTTATAGAAGAAATGGAATAAATTCAAGTGGAATAAAAAGTGTGAAGAAAGTTTTAAAAAGTTAAAAACATTACTAACTACTGCACCAATCTTAAGAATTCCTGATCCTAATAAATAATTTGTAGCATGCACCGATGCATCCAACGATGGTCTAGGTCAAGTTTTAACTCAAGAAGGACACGTAATTGCATATGAGTCTAGGAAGCTTAAAATTCATGAGAAAAAATACGCAACCTACGATTTAGAATTGGCTGCCATTATACATGCTTTGAAGATGTGGCACCATCACTTAATCGAAAGAAAATTTATGTTAATGATAGATAATAAAGGATTAAAATATTTGTTGGATCAACCTGACTTAAATGCAAGGCAAACTAGGTGGCTAGCTTTCCTTAACGAGTACAATTTCAAGATCCAACATATTAAGGGTAAAGAAAATAAGGTTGTTGATGCTCTAAGTAGAAATGTAAGACTAAATTTTTTTGCAGCAATCAACACCTATAAAACAAATTTAGAAGAACAGTTAGAGGAAGGAGGAAAATTGGATGAAAATTATTAGAAATTAAAAGCAAAAGTAACAGAAAATTTAATTGAAAGTTTAAGTATAGGATATAGTTTAAATGGAAAGGGATTAATACTATATAAAAACAGGATTTATATACCTAATGTACCTAAAATAAAGCTACCGATTTTAAATGAAATTCATAAGACTCCTTACTCATGACATCCTAGTTATCAGAAGACTATAACCATGTTACGGAAGGATTATTTTTGGCCAAACATGAAGAATGAACTGGCAGAATACATTTCCAAGTGTTTTGAATGTCAACAAGTTAATATTGAACACCAACATCAAGCCAGTTTACTACAGCAATTACCCATCCCTAGCTGGAAATGGGAAATAATCAGTCTTTATTTTATTACAGGTCTACCTAGAAATCAGAATTTGAGTGACTTGATAATGGTAGTCGTTGATAAACTTAGTAAAGCAGATCATTTTATACATGTAAATACCACCTACAAGGCTGCTAATATTGCTGATATATTCATGAAACAAATATTTCACTTACATGGGATACCAAAAGTTATAATTTTAGATAGAGACCCTAAGTTTACGGGCAATCTCTGGAAGTCTTTATTTAAAGGCCTGAATACTACCTTAATTTTCAGTACCTATTTTCATCCCCAGATGGATGGACAAACTGAAAGGATGAATAAAGTGTTGGAAGATATGCTCAAAATGTATGTTAAGGAACAACCAGGTAAATGGGAAGATTACTTACACCTGGTAGATTTTGCTTACAACAATCACAACCAAGCTTCAGCAAGATACAACCCATTTGAAATTTTGTATGGAAAAAAGTGCAATACCCCCATCTCATGGAGTAACCCAGTATACAGGTTAGTACTAGAAACTGAAATACTAAAGGAGATGGAGTTAATTGTAAAACATATGCAAGGTAACTTAAAAGTTGCGCAAGAGAGACATAAAAGTCAAGCACATTTTAAACGAACTCAGAAAGAGTTCCAGGTGGGTGAGCATGTCTTTATAAAGGTAAGGCCTAAAAAGTGTTCTTTGAAATTAGGAAGTTGTGCTAAGTTAGCACCCCGATATTGTGGGACTTTTGAGTACTGTCCAGAATAGGATAGGTGGTATATCAATTAGCTTTACCACCAAATTTGAAGGTTCATAATGTTTTTCATATCTCTGTATTAAAAAAATATGTACATGATGCTACTCATGTTATAAATTGGAATGATGTGCAAGTGGAACCCGAAGGAGATTTTCTGGTGGAACCAGATTGTTTCCTCGAAAGGAGGGAGATCTTGCTTTGGAATCGCACCATTGGTCAGGTGAAGGTGCAATGGAAGCACCTTAGTCTAGAAGAATCCACCTAGGAATTGGAGAGTCATATGCAGGCCGCATATCAAATTCTGTTCCAGGTAAATTTTGAGGACAAAGAATAAAATAAAATCGAGGACGATGTTATATTTAAGGGGGTGTGTATGTCACATGTCCCAAATTGCAAATTTTTTTATGTTTTAAGAGACATTATGTTATAATTTTATTATAAATTTTGTAATTAATGACCAAGTGGGGTCAAGGATAATTACATGTAATTGATGAATATTTTATTAATTAATAAATGAAAGATGAGACAATAGCTTAACGAGGATATTAAATGAGTGTTTTACTGTCCACTTGGTGGAATAGGCTGGGTTGAGAGAAGATTGACACTTGGCAGCATCCTCAAACTACTTCTAGCTATTGTAGGAGGCAACTTCCCTATTTTTGTGGTCATGTTCCCCAAGAAAGTGGAACAAGAGAAGGTGGATCATTAAGTGAAAAATGAACCAAAAGACCTAGGAATGCTAATAAAAAATTCCCATTGAATTCAGCTGGGGGGCTCATTATTTACTTGTGAAAATTCTGAGTGAATTTAGTGCACAAGAAATTCGATGGAGGGGGCTAGCAGAAGTTTCTGAACTAGTGCAGCTGATTTAAGCTGAGTTCATACTGCTACAAGCATAATAGATTACTACTGATTACTCAATAGAGTTGCAGAGTTTTTCTAAACGGGTTCTCTCACCCAGTGTTTTCAACCAGGTGGACCAGTAGACAAGATCAGGGGTCCTGATATTTGTAGTTCAACTATCTCCAGGAGTTGGTTGGGAGGAATAGGATCCTTAAGTTGTTGTCTCCTCTGCTACATTTCTAGGTTCTACATGTTCTTTCTAATTTCTCTATGTATACTTAGGAACAAGAAGAAATGATTTAGGAAATAATATGTTATGTGTCTGCTTCATCCTATTATTAGAGTTATTGAAGGAAGTCTTTTACTAAGGAAAGATAGATGAATTCTGAATGAATGATTAGGGTAATTTCAAATTTACTGATTTGTAAGATACCTAACTGTATTTTTCCACACCTTAAAGAAGGCAGTACTCTAGTACAGTAGGTTAGATTAAAATTATGATGAATAATTCAAATCAAGAATGCAAGATTTTGTTTATTTATTTTCTATAGATTCTTTATAGAATTAATTAGAAAAAATATTTTCTATTTCAAAAGTATCCTTATTTAGAATACATTACTTAAAACATAAACCAAAACTATTTTCAAGAAAGATCTTTTAAAACCAGTACACAGTCTATGTAATGGTGCTTTCCTTTACACAGTTAATAAATTACTAGCTGTAAGCCTAATTATTATAATTACAGAGTTATGAAACATTATAAGAATAGAAAAATAAAAAAGTAGGAATAGCCAGTAAACAGTAAAGATAAGATATAGTAACCATTTAGGTTAGTATAATTATCTAGGCAAATTTCATTTATTCTGTAGGTAAACATCAAATATTAACCCTATTATAATTCATAAAAATAATGGAGGTTTTACATTTAAAATAAAAATACAAACCCTAAATATAAGAAAAATTATCAACTAGCATCCTTTTATTTTTCTCTTTTTCAAATTAAGGTTATTGCACTTTTCACCCTTCTTATCTTACTTAAATCCCTATATTTATTTATTTTTAATATAATATTCAGATTATAGAAGCATAAGATTAAAATCAAAATTCACAGAAAACAATAATATATTGCAATAAAATAAGGTAAGATAAATAAACTAAACCAAATTGATTTTACAGAGTAAAGTAGAATTCTACTAAGAATAAACAGAGTTTTAATAATCAAATTAAAAAATAATTTATGGAAATAACAAATTGGACCAAGTCACGGGGTTGAACCCTTCTACCCAAAGGAATTACATCTTTACTAACATTTCATAATAATAAAACCCTATATTAATGTCTACATAAAATACCTTTTCTTTTATCCATGTAAACACCGTAGAATCAAAAAACTGTATTTTCAAAAGACTGCAAATTGTATTAAAATAAGACATGGCCTTTTCAAAACCAAACTGTATTTATCATTTATCAGTCTTAATCACCCACTGATCGAGCCTTACAGCTAACATTAAACAATTCGATAATTTAAAACCCTAACTTAATTTATAAATAAAATCACTGCAATTTCCAACTAAGTTACGACCTAATGTCTTGTCTCAACAGAAGTCACGGCTTTAAATCCTATCCGAGATAAATTCCTATAAATCAAAGTTATTGCCGCAAGGGATTCATAAAAATTTTCATTAAAATATTTAATTCACGGCCAAACGGCCTTCCCAAAAACAAACATGGTTAATCATAGCCATGGCTGAGGCGGTACACAAACCAAGAGAAATAGTATCACCCATGAACCCTCACACCATTGCAAAGGAAACCTCATGCAAGGATCGAAGCTTACCCAGTTTCTAAAGGAGCGTGGAGACCTCTCCTCTCTGAAATATTGAGCTGTAGTCTGGAAGCTATTCTTGTAGAAAGACTTGCACACCATTTGAAAAATGGATAAGTTTTTCTGTATGTATATAAATAAAAACAAACAAATGAATTTATGGAAAATGTAAGTAGGTAATAATGATTTTACCTGAGAAGTTTCACCACCAGCCACGTAATAGCCTGATTACATAGAATTTTCAATCGATTGAATACCCTCTTACCCTAGCAACTGGCAGGAGAGACATGTAAGCTCACAGTTAACGTTATGGTTTAAGCCATCTACCAAAACCACGATGAAACCAAAACTGAAAGGCACACTGCTATTTCAGACAGAGTTCATTAGTGAACAATGCATGAAGGGAAGCTCTCGCAAAAGCAAATATTTGGAAATAAAGGCCCTTATACATAGAGAATAGAAAAGGTGACAAAGGTCCTCACATGTAGAGGTAAGTCATGGCAACGAAGGCCCTTACTTGCAATAGAAAAACAATGGTGAAGCTATGAGGCCATAAGCCTGGGGCTCCCTCTCCACAGTAGTAAGAAGATATGTTAATCACGGTATTTTAGGGTTTTGGGAAGCATATATAGTAAAGTGCCAAAGTCAAAACCCTAGACACTATCAAACAACCACGTGCACTCCACCTTCAGTTCAATTTTATGGGGTTGCACTATAGTTCAAGAGCCATTGGAGCAACCTACTAATAAGAATATTTTAAAAACATAAACCTTGGATTATAAACTCATTCAAACAATAGTCGATATCTTATATGCCATAAGATGCATAGTATAATTTAAACCAAAAAAATGATAATATTGGTTGAAATCCTTGCATAGTTAGGAATTACAACTATTTTTTGAGAACCATGAAAATAGTAGTAACATGTGAAAAAAATTTATAACCATGTTAACTTATAAACAAGACCTCAAGATAAATATTAGGACTTGCAAAAAGACATTTTAAAAACTATGATATTTCAATGGTTAAAATGCTTATATGGATAAGATCGCTAGCATGACTTTTGGTAAGAATATTATAGCTTAGTTTTGTCTATATAAGGTAATAATTTTTACATAATATCTCCTTATGAGATGAAGTTCATGCAAATGCTAGTTTAGATAGATTCTTTACGAAATTATCTCTTTTTTTTTCATTACACAAAGCAGAAATACTACTTGTTTAACAATATAATGTTCATATTATTATATTTCCAATTGGTCAATAACTAAGTAGTTAGTATAACTGTTTTCTGCATTAAATCATTAAGTTCCATGTGTGTGTGAATGTCAACATTTATACCTTTTGACTATACCTAGGCCTAGGTTTTTCTAGTTTATATAACATTTGAACATATGTTGAGACAAATACTTATGAATTACCATGGTAACAGGTAATAATGCATCAAATGAACCGGTATGCGAATTTATCTTTCTCTATAATTATATATAGGACCTAATATGATAATAAATAAATGAAAGTTTGATGAACAAGTTATAGTCGAATTTAGGTAAAAGAAAATCTGGGTTTATGTTCAAATTCTCCAAATACTTATGCTTACAAGAAATTAAATAAAACATAAATATACATTTTCGGCGATACCTCCTTTGTTTTGATCAAAGCTGTAAATTAAACAAATATACTAGCATTTTTATTTATGCTAGTTGAGATAATTAATCTTGATTTGGAAACTGGTTACAAAACGTCTTATCCGTAAAAAGACATGTAGCATCACTTCAGTGAATTAGCTAAAATGATAAGTAAGCCCCGGTCTTGAACTGAAGTTCCTTCATATTACAAACAATAAAATAAACTTTAGTACCTAGTAAACAAACAGATGTTTAAGCTCATGTTACTTCAGATCATCACCTAATAAATTAACCTTCAATTACTAAATTATGGAAGCAAATAATTAAGTATGCAGACATAGAAATTAACAAAGGAATTAGTTTATAACTTAATGTCATTAACTATTAACAGTTAAATGTCCCTCTTAAGCAACGATGGTAAACATTTAATGTCATAGGAAAAATTTTAAATTTTTATGAAAATTTGGAGTATTACAACTTCCCACAGTTAAGCGGATAGGGTTTATTCCCTGATCTGAATGAATAGTACCGCTGCAAGAAGAAGAACTACTACAATAATGTGGCAAAAATTCCACCCGATGCCCAAAAAAAACCCAGAATTAGAGCGATGGTTTTGAGATGAAATTTTAAAATGAGCATAACCTGATCTATATTGCTCAGAATTTCTATTATTAACCTATTTTTGGAACTGGAACAACCACTATGATTCTACCAATGCAATTGGAATAGAAATCTGGGCACTCCGTCAAAAGATCTTTGCTCTGCAATTTCCGCGGCCGTCACTAAAATTCTGAAAAAAATTCTGATTTTAAATTCGCGATATCTCCACTTCTAGAACTCCAAATGATATTATTTATTTTTTGAAACTACGTATTTTTGCAAGAGGAATTCAGATATGCAACCTTTTTCTTCTAATTATGTGCAAAAATTTTCATAAATTGATCTGAAAGTCACCGCCCAATTTTTCCCTCTATTTTTTTTTGCCAAAAATAAGAGAATAGAAAAAAATTTACCACTTGTTCGAAGGAAATTTCTCTGATACCAGATGTGGAGAAACTCCTGTGATAAACAATTGTAATGCACAATATAATAGAAATATTGGAGCACAAAAGAGATTTTATTGATCATGGGCCACTTCAAGGGGGAAACCTCCTTTGAGAAAGCTCAATACAAAATAGCTCTTCGATGATTTCATTGGCCTTAACACTTACTTATATACTAAGTCTAATATAGACAAATATTACTCCCCATGAATGTGTGATAATACAACATACTAACTAGATGACTTAACATCAACTATTAATCCCCATGAATGTGGGATAATACAACATACTAACGGGATGAATTACAAAGAATACGTGTCCAACAAAATATACAAACAAAATAAAGAGGAGGGTTGAAGCAGGTTCTTAACAGTGTGATGGTTTGACGTGATTTTGTCTCAGGTCCCTCTATAAGGATAAAATTAAGGTCCCTCTGCAAGGATGGAAATGAAATTATTTATTATTGCTGCAATTCTTCTCAGGACCCTCTGGTGGATGTACTGTTCAGGTCCCTCTGCTTTACTAATAATTTGATCTGATATAGTTTTTAGGTCCCTCTATAAATATGGAAGCTTATGCTCTTTATTGGAATGAAATTATGATGGAATGTATAATGAAATCGTGAAATATATAGGAGGCTTGGAGGGTTTCCAAAACTTGAAAAAAAATTGATATTTTGTTCCCTCTCATCCCTATTAATTGTCTTTTCCTCAAGTCATGCATAGAAAAAATGAAATATAAAACTGTTGTTTAAGAAAAATCAATGAAGTAATTCAAACTAGGAATTGAAAAATGTTTTTGAGAATTTTCAATGGCCAAGTAAATTTGGTTTTTCAATGAAAAGTAAAGTTTATATATATATATATGTATGTATGTATGTATGTATCTATATCAGAATATTTAAGAAGAAAGTGAAGGAGAAACACTAGTGTGTTTTTCCAACACCTCCATCTCCCTCTGTTGAGAAATCTGCTGTAGAAAATCTTCCTTGTTGACAGGCTTATTGTAGAGTTTTATCCAATGTCCATTGAATATGAATGTACTTGATTCATCATCTATTGTTTGTAATTTGACTAAGACATTCTCATATACCTCTAGAATATCATATGGACCAAGCCAATGAGTTGTGAACTTGGCTTTAAAATTTTTGAACATGGAATCAAATAATAAGGCCCAGTATCCTACCTGAAACTGTCGCTTCTTGAGGAACTTATCATGCCATTGTGCTCTTTTTTGTTGTACCAAAATATCTTGTTCTATTGAATCTTGTATTATATCATCTAATTGATTTAACTGCATTATCCTTTCTCTTTGTGGTTCAGAAATATCTACTCCTAAATTAGTTGCTAATTTAAAAGTATGAATTTGAAATTCAATTGGTAACAATACTTTCTTACCATAAACTAGTTGATAGGGAGTAAAACCAGTACTATTTTTCCAAGTAATTATGTATTCCCATAAAGCTTCATGAAGCTTATCTGACCAATATTTTATGTGCATTTCAATTGTCTTGGTCATGGTTGTCTCCAATGTTTTATTGATAGAATCTATCTTGTCATTGGCCTATGGATGCTACAGGGTAGATTTCATGTTCTTGATTTTGTACTTGTCTGTTATCTCTTGCACTAGTTTAAAAGTAAACTGTGATCCTTGATCAGTAACAATCTCTCTAGGAACTCCAAATCTAACAAATATTTCTTCAAAGAGAAAATTGACTATTGTTTGTTCTGTGGCTCTTGGTAATGCTTTGGCTTCCACCCATTTTGTAACATAGTCAATAAATACCAAAATGTACCTCTTTCTTTTTGATGGTGGGTTGATTGGACCGATGAAATCAAGAGACATTTTTTCAAATGGCTCTATGAGAACATGTGGTTGGAGTGGCATCTCATCAGATGTACCGGTCATCCCATCCTTTGACAAATATCACAGCTTCTATCATATTTCTTGGAATCTTTGAAGATAGATGGCCAATAATACCCCAAGTTGAGTATTTTGTATGTTGTTTGTTTATCTACAAAATGACCACCACATGATTTATCTTGACAAGATTTTAAAATTTCTAAAATATCATATTGTCTTACACATCTTCTAATGATAATATCATATCTTGTATAGAAAATATATCCATTCACCCATATGTATCTAGACTTTGCTTGATGATTATTTTATTTTCTTTTGATGACATAGTTGGAGGTAGATTTCTTGATGATAAGTAGTTAGCTATATTGAAATACCATGGAGTTATAACAGAAATAGAAAATAAGTTTTCATCAGGAAAATTATCTGAAATGAGAACAACCTCACCAAAATTATTTAATCGAGATAGAAAATATGCCACTTGATTTTCCCTTCTAGGTCCATCTAGGACAATATTGTTGAATTCCTGCATCAATAATAGTTACCTTGTTGTCCTTCCATTAGTAATAGGTTTGTTCATTAAATACCTCAAGGCGGAGTGATATGTATGGACAAAGATTTCATAACCATTAATGTAATGATGAATTTTTTTCATAGCATGTACTACTACCAACATCTCCTTCTCAGTAACTATGTAATTCAATTATGCAGAGGTTAGATTTTTGCTAATAAAGTAAATGACATAATTCATAAAATTTTCTTTTTGACCCAAAGATGCGTCAATTGCAATATCTGATGCATCTGTAGAGATGTGAAATGGAAATGCCCAATCGTTCCCTCTTAAGATAGGTTTTGATGATAATTTTTCTTTAAGTTTATGAAAGGAAACTTGAAAAGTAGTCTCCCAATGAAAATGTACATCTTTGGAAAGAAATTTGAAAAATTACAAAGCTATTTTACTAAAATTTTCAATAAACCTTCGGTAATAGCCTGCATATCAAAGAAAACTTCTCACATCCTTTTGATTTTTGGGTTCTGATAAATTCACAATGAGTTGAATCTTTGCAGGATTCACATTTATTCAAGATGATGAAATATGATGACCTAACACTATCCCTTCAGTTAACATCATGAAACTTTTTTCATTCCTAAGGGGAATATTTGATTCTATGCATCTTCTTAGCATTTCTCTAAATTTTCCAAGGCATCTTCAAAAGTATTGTCATACACAGACAAATCATCCACATATAATTCTACACATTCATGAATTAAATTGACAAAAATAGCCAAGAATGCTCTATGAAAATTAGCTAGAGCATTGCATAGACCAAAAGGTAAAACTTTATAGGCATATGTACGCTAGGGGCATGTAAACGTTTTTTTTTCCTAGTCTTCTAATGTAATTCTAATTTGATTCTATCCACTGAATCCATCTAAGAAGGAAAAATATCTTTTTCCAGCTAGTGCATCCAATACTTGATTAATGAATGGTAATGGAAAATAATCTTTAAGTGTTGCTTTGTTTAACTCCCTATAATCTACACAATTTCTCAACTTTCCATTTTTATTATGAATACCAACTAAAGAAGAAACCCATTGATTGTTAGAGATAGGGTAGATAAATCCTACCTTTAATAACTTTTCCAATTCTTCTTTAACTATTTCTTTCAGTATGGGGTTCACTCTTCATTGAGGTTTCCTTAGAGGTCTTATATTATCATCTGTGTAAATATGATGAGTATGTGTTTCCTGATGAATTCTTGGCATATTAGTATATTCCCAAGAAAATTCCTTATGATATTTATTGAACAATGCAATCAACTACTCTTCTTGTACTAAAGTAACATGTGCACCAATATTCAAGTATTTCTCAGGACTGATTTTGATGGTTTTGCTTTGAGCATTTGTCATTTAATGAACAGAAAAATATCATCAAATGATGATCCCAAAGAATGATTATGCAATTTTCCTGAAATTTTTGGCCTAATACCTGATCTGCAACAGTATATTGCATGTTCCTTAATTGTTTAGAGATACCTGGTTCAGAAATAAAGTAATCTAGCAAATCTTCACTATTTTTTCTCTCGAAAATAAAAAACTTCATTAATAATTAAGATGGGATGAATTACTTCTTCATGTTGCTCTTTTGCTTCATTAATCCAGGATAATTGATTTGTCATAGAAGGTTTTTGAGAAGAAGGATAAAGTGTAATCTGTTTCCTTTCTGTTCCATGTTAAATGATCATATTTCATGTTTTACAACCAATTAAAGCATTAGTTGTAGACAACGAGGGACTTCCAAGAATCAATGGATGGCCCCCTAAATTAGTGTTTTGTTGAAGAACTAAGAAATCCACTAGATACTCCCAGGAATCCAGAGAAACTATGATATCTTCAAGTATCCCTTCTGGTGCTATTTTAGATCTATCAGCTAGCTCTAAGACTGTAGTGGTTGGTCTAATATTTTTCAAATCTAGATATTTCATTACTTCCAGTGTCATTACATTAATAGATGCACCTAATTCAATTAATGTTTTTCAAATTGAAAATTTGTTGATAGTTATTGTTACCATTGGAATTCTTGGATCAACATATTTTTCAACAAAACAGTATTTGACATTACGCCTGCTAAATTTCCAATTAAATGGATTGTTGGTGGATCTTTCTTTCTTTTGCCTATTTTATTTAGACATAAATCCTTAATTTTATTTGTATAGATTGTGATATCTTTAATAACCTAAAATAAGGGAATGTTTACATAGACATTTGTTAATTAATCTAATACATCAAATTCAGGAAGAGTAACTGATAATTTTTCCTTAACCAACCTTTCTGTAAAAGGAGGTGTTTGAGGTATTAACATTTTACTCTTCCGTTTTTATTTGTCTAACTGCAAATTTTTTGTATTAGATTTTTTATGGAATTTTCTCTTTTTCTATTTGTTCTTCAATAATAGCAAGATATTCTTTTTCAAAAAAAATTCCAGACCTCAAAGTGGATGTTTCGAAAAGTGGGGATTGAGTATGAAAATGTTGTTCCTTCATCAATATTATACATGGGTTTCTCCACTCTATTATTAGGATTTGCTAATTGCTGGGATGGTAATTTTGTTGGTCGAGGTAGAGGTTGGTTAAATGGTAGTTGAAGTTGTTGAGGTTGGGTTAGTTGAGAAGCAGGATTTGTCAATGGAGGAAATGAAGGTTGATTTTGTTGGTATTGTGGCTAAGGAAAAGATTGTTGGTAAGGCTGTGGATAGGACTATTAGTATGTTTGATTTCCATGAGCATATCCTCACCAATTTTTAGCAGGTTGGTTTTGGTTTTGCTGAGGTGGCCAATTTTTCCAAGGCATAGGTGCATTCCATGAATTTTGAAAAGGATATTGATAACCTGGAAAAATCTATTGCATAGGGTCTTGAGACATACCTAGAAAAGGTGGTTGTCGTCGTCTTTTTGTTTCAGAAGATAAAGAGACTCCATGCTTTGGATTTCTTCCACTTGAGATGCTTGTATTATCTTTCAACCTAATACAATCATTAGTGTTATGATTTTTGTACATAAACCACAAATCTGAGCATTATTTAGAGGACATTTTTTCAATGGATGTTTCTTCCCACATTTAGGACAAAAGTTTGATAGATATTGATCTTGTTGTTATTATCTTTTTTTACTTTTTGATATTTAAAATTGTGTCCCTAAAGTACTCAAAAGATCAATTTTGAAATCCTCTAATAAGTTTCCAAGCTCAAATCTTGATATACTCCCTATTGCTAATTTGGTTATTTTTGAAGTTACATCCCTTTTTCCATTTCAAGCTCTTCCTCGTGAATACTTTTGACATAACTCTGTAATTTCATCAAATGGTAAGTAGGAAATATATCCCTTCCCCATCACATTTAGAATATCAAGATACTAATCTCGTATACCTTTAGAAAATATTGTTCGGGTGATATCATAAGTCAAACAATTATATTTCAATTTTTGTAGGTTATACAAAAATATTTAAAGATATTCTTCTAAAATTTCATCTTCTTTCTGAGACATCCTAAAAATATCATCTTTCAAATCTTTAGATCTAAAGTATGCTTGATATTTCTTAAGGAAAATCTTTCTCATGTCATCCAATTGGTTGTAGTATTTTCTCCTAATCCCATGAACCATTTCAATGCAGCAGCTATAAGAGTAGCAGGAAAGAGGTGAAGTTTATGTGTATCATAAGTATATCTATAGGTACGACATAAAATATAAAACTCAAATAAAAATGAATCTGGATCTTCAGAATTTATACCATAAAAGTTAGGTAAAATAGATGGTGGAGTGTTTTTCATTTTTACTTCTTCTCCCAGAATGATACTAGTATCTAAGATTGGAAATCCAAAATTAGTCTCTTGTTCTTCTTCATTTCCTCCATCTTCTACTCTTTCATTTCTTCTATATTCTCATCTTTTGTTTTCAATTTCCATCATTCTTTCATACTCTCTTCATTGTCAGTGGGGTTGGTCCTCCTCTTAATGATTCTTCCTCAGCCATTTCTCTTTGTTTGTTTTCAATATCTATCCGTCTTTCATAATCTCTATGTTGTTCTAGGGTTAGTCCTCCTTTCATCATTTTAAAGGTTTCTTCCCGAGCCATTTTCAAGGTATCAATAGTTGTTGCAATAAATCCTTTCTTCCCAGATGAAGAATTTCCTGTTATCTCTATTTTGGGGGGTGTTTTACAAATCTTCCTTTTTCATCTCTCTGTCTTGACATAAAATAAAACTAAATTCTTCTCTGTGTTTTTGTTTTTTTTTTAAGAAAAAAAACTAAACTTCCTAAGTCTATTTCTAAATATGCTTCCCCAGCAACGATGCCAAATGTTGGCCTTCTTTACTGTTGTAAACTAGAACATATATTTTAATTGTCAATATGGAATCGTAAAACTTAGAAGCACACCCAAAGTATATGGGTTTAGATCTAGAATAGTTTAAAACACACTTTAGTTTGGAAATTAACCTAGAATTATTTGAATGTTGTAAGTTAAGAAGTACTAAACTCCCTTACGGAAAGTGTATTCCTTATATTTCTTTAAAATTATCAACACCTAAATTATAAAATATTATAAAACTAAAACATCAAAACCATAAAAATAAACTACAACATTGCTACTTCATTGTTGAAGCCAGGAAGACATTGAATTCTTTTACAAGAAATGAGTTCACAATGTGTTTGAATACTTCAATAGCTAAGTATGGATTCTAATGAAAAATAGATTTGGAAACAACCTACATTAATCAAACAAAAAAACATACTACTGTCAATCAACGAAAACCTACTTGCATCACACAGAATGAAATTCGATTGTGAAATGTAGTTTGAAATATTTAATGGAACACTACAGAAAACATCAAAACATAGTAATGCGTAATTATAATGGAATAAGTGAATGCGCATGCTTGGTAGAGGGGGCCCTCCACTACTTCGCTTGCACACATAGGTTGGTACACAAAAATATTAGCACCTAAGTTGATCCCAGAGCATATAAAAATGAACCGAGACATCGATTCAAAATTTGAAGTTTTTATTTCAATCGCGTATATTCACCATTCGTTGGATGGAAATTTCATAAAAGGTTTAAGTGTTTATATAAAATGTTTAAAACTAGAAATTCTATAATCTTGGGTAAACTATTAATGACATCTCGCCATTATCTTCATTATCCCTGAGCTCGTTCTCTAGATCCATGAAGATAGGAAAAATCCATGCAAAATCGGAACAGTCGTGTTTTTATGCTTAATGGCAGTGCAGGTGTTTTGCTTTAACGAGCGTTGTCTCGATCTGTAAAACCTGTTTCGTGAAGCCTTTAGCAATTAGTCTATCCTTGGACATCAAGGATTCTTCTGAGTGTTTTAGATTGTGCCCAACTATCCTGTGAATACCCAAAACTAGGAGCATTTACTGGAAGTTAGCCAATTCTGCAATTTTATTGAAATTTAAATTTAAATGCTTTAAAAAGTACAAAAATAAATTCATTAATACCAACAACAATTATACCTTATTTTATTGAATTCCAAGGCATTATGGATGAAATATAAAGGATTAAGGAGATGACTTGAAGGATTATGGAGTAAAATAGGTATAAAAAATAGTGCCCAACATTCCTTTCCACTGTCAAAAATGCCATATTCATGGTCATCTCTTCCTAGATTCCCATGTGAGCAATGTTCTAAAATTTGCATGAAGCGAAGCAAGAAATATAAGGAAATTTTCATTCCAATTCAAAACAACGAATGAGTGGCACATGAAGGGGAGGAGGAAATGTTGGAAAAGTTTTTTCAACCAAGAATAAATTTGAATATGTCCCAATTGAAACAAAGGATACAACGAGAAAGGAATCAGAGGATTAAGAAAATGAGGACTTACGACAAACGAAAGGAGAAGATGACATGGAGAATTAAGACTGGCAGAAGGATCCCTCGAGCGCACCAACAAAAAACCAACCCCCATCAAACCTTCCATGTGAAGACTCAGGAGGATATCAATATGGAGGAAAGGTTAGATCTAGAGTCAAAATATGATGAAAACAAGCTAATAGGGATTAATTTGGAAAATATCATGGAATCCTACATAAAGTGAGACTACTTAGCAGTACCTCTGGAATAACTATCAAAGGTCCATAAGATTGTTCTCAGTTCACAAGATGGGAAAAAAACTCGTGCCAAGCTAATATGGAAAATAGATTTTGTTAATGTCATTTTCTAGGTTTTATGTCTGGTTAGGTTCTTGGTGGGTTCTTGCTATAAGGAAGATAGTTTGTTTTTAGCTGCTCTACTTTTAGTTTTGATTTCCACTGAACTCCATTATTGGGTACAATTACCTTAAAAATTGAGCTTTTTATTGTAATTTTACTTTGTATGTTAATGCGAATCAATATACTATGGATCCAAAGTGCAATGTTGCAAATGTTTACCAAAAACAAATTTTTAAGGTTATGAAAAATGAATTATTAGAGTTGTTTAATACTATTTTGTGAGTGGTACAAAGGAAATGATATATCTTATTATTCACTTGGTTTTCATTATAAAATGATATATTTTATTATTCACTTGTTTTCATTATAAAATGATATATTTTATTATTCACTTGGTTTTGATTATAGGTTAAATGGGGCATATTTCGAGTTTCTAATCCAAAAATTGTACATTTTAAATGGTATTTGTTAAATCTAAATTATGCAATATATTGATTTATAATAGGTTGAAATCGTTATAATAAGGAATACAATTTAAATTTTAACAAGGCATAACTCTAGTTTCTCATCCAAAAATTGTACATTTTGAATGGTATTTGTTAAATCTACATTGTGCAATATATTGATTTATAATAGGTTGGAATCCTTGTAAAAATATATGGATTTTGTTTCTATGTTGGTAATTCCTTTGTGTCACAATACTACAATGGTCTTTATATGACCACTCAAATGGTACACAAATATATTAAGGAATACAATTTAATTATGTCGTTAGGCGTTTTTCTCTGAAGTTTTGTTCTAAATCATTGTAGATGTCGTCGTCTCTCTGGTCAGTGGTATTTTTACGCATGTCTTCTCCTGAGTTGCACATTGTTCATAGTTTTTATGTATTGTCCAGTGGTTTATGCACCTATCCACTCATTTCCATATCTAGGTTTGTGAGATGGGTTTCACAATTTTCTTTCTTCTACATTCCGATGATTTTTGGAGTGTCATGAGGTGACTCTAGTCAGAACCGCAGTTGTTCAGTGATTTCTGGATTGGCCAACAAGAACATGAATCTCATGGCGCAGCCTCCACTTGCCCCTGCAGTTCAAGAAACAGGCCAGGCAACTGCAATCGTAAAGTTAATGGAAGGAGAAACTCTGAGCAAGTCTTTCATTGAAACATGCTGGACAATATTGCCCATCCTTGGTATGTGTGGCTTATACTTCTTAAAAATCTACATTATCTTTTTCTTTTTTCATTCTCCGTGAGGGGATACTGGTTTTATGTTTATTACTTCCTAGGATAGGGATTTTACAAAACAAAACAAATATCCCCAACTGGTTTTATTGCTTATGAGTTTATTACTTCCCCTATTAGGGATTTTACAAAATAAAAGAAAAACCCATGTTGCAGATAAACTCGGACCTCACATGGTCGTTATAAGATCAGACATTGGGGGAAATATTTAGGTAAGCAACCATAACATGGAAAGTATTTGTTTCAAACTTTAAAGAAATTGATATGTGCAGATTTTTTAACAGAATTCCCAAATATTTTTTGAAGGGATATTCATATAGAGTTATACTCAATGAGCAGGGAATCAAACCCAGCCAAAATCGACATTAGGTTAATTGGGGTACCGACTAAGAATTTTACTCTGGCAAAGTCTAATCTAGGTTAGTTCTAGTAAATTTTCATGGTAATAGTCATTCATACAGTTTTCATGGTATAATTGTACTCTTCCACTTTTCCATAATCTCCCTTTTTTAACAACTGGTTGTGGGAACATCGTTGGTCACTTCTAGTAAGGATAGAACTTTCCTGAAGATAGGAATTAGGTATTAGTTGTGGTAGTTAGCGAGACTCGAACCTAGGAAAAATTGAATCTCAGAGATCTGGGGTAACTTAAAATAAAATGACTTCTTAGCATTATCATGGCCACCAGGGGAAACGATAATAATTTTCTATATGAGCGCAGTTGTCTATGAGCAGGAATGAAAAGGATAATGCATGTGCCCATGTCAACTCACAGTTGTTATTCTACATAGTCCAACAGCCTACTGACATTATAAAATGACTCCCGTCCCTTCTTGATTCTTCAGGCTTCACCATACCATTTGCTTGCAGAGATTTCAAGATGACTCCCATCCCCTCTTGATTCTTCAGGCTTCACCATACCATTTTCTTGTAGAGATTTCTTGAAAGGTATAAGTTTTTGAGTTCACTTACTATGCTTTCTTTCAAGCTTAATTAATGAAGGTTTTATGTTAGACAATGAATTGCTTTTGGGATAGTCCTATTGGGCTTTGTTTGCTATAAATTAGTTACAATGACAATCTCAGAAATAGATGGTGGGCATGATCTTTATATAGAAAAGCATTTAGCCTTAATTAATTAATTTCCAAGGTTCTGATCATTATAAAATAAACTTTTAGGTCACAGGCTATGCATTACTATCTCTTTTGGTCTCACATACTATTTATGTCATTAGAAAATTGCTCTCCTTATCAATTACTTATATTAATAGCATACACACAGACAGGCAATGTGATATACGTAATGGTAGAAATGGGTGTGAAACTAAGTTATTCTGTATACTTCAACGTGCAACCTTCATGTCTTGACTATGACCATCAGTTTTTTAATATTATCATAGATCAGAGAGCTTTAATGTTTGTGTTCTATATTATAGATCTTTATCATTGTACTTAGGTATTTAAATTTAAACATGGAGATACCACAGTAGGAGGTCGTTGCTATTTTGGGGCATTGCAGATCAAGATGGTCACCAAACTGTTGCTAGTGCTCTTTGTAGCCATAACGGCTACAATGGTTGCCTCACCTCCTAAGCCTATGGCTGTGCCATTCCAAAAAAACTATGTTCCCACCTGGGCTTCTGATCATATCAATTACATCAATGGTGGAAATGAGGTTCATCTTTCTCTTGACAAATGGACAGGTATTACTGAGGTCTTTCATTTTTTATCAATTCACCATTAAATCTGTTATCATTGATGTAGCTACATTACTAGATATTTTGTCAATGATATTTTCTTAGATGACTCTAATATCATCAGCATTTCGTTGGCGTTTGTGCATTGAATATGAAGCTTACTTACTATTTCATGGCATTGTGGAAGGCACTGGCTTCCAATCCAAGGGTACCTACTTGTTTGGGCACTTCAGTATTCAGATAAATATGGTTCTGGGTGACTCTGCGCGAGTGCCTTTTATGTAAAAAATATGCTTATGTTTCATATCTTTGTTAATTGTTTGTTGTCTTCATCAGTTGCATGCCATCCTCAACTTCTCCTGGGTTGCAAAGAAATCATAGAAGCTCTTGTTGATTTACATTTTTCCATCTTCCTAATAGTAATGTACTATGCTTGTTTTAATAACTATCCTCCCAGAACTCTGAGCATGATGAAATAGACTTTGATTTCTTAGGCAATAGGTCTAGTCAACCTTATATTCTCCAAACTAATGTCTTCAGTGGAGGAAACGGGAGCAGAGAGCAGCGTATATACCTCTGGTTTGACCCCACAACAGATTATCATTCCTATGTTGTGCTCTGGAATATGCATCAAATTGTGTTGAACTTGGGATCATATGGTATTTGGACTAAAAATGATCATTCGAGCCAATTGACTAGTAAAAGTATATAAATTTGGAATTCAAACAACTTCAATTAGTCTATAGGCTTGTTGAATGTAGGCCATGAGTCTTTAATTCTGCATTTGAATGTCTTGACTCTTACCAATGACTGAAGTCCATAAAATGTTAAGATATAGCATAAAATAAGTTGAATAGAACAGATTTTAGAAAATGCATACATCAAATTTGGTCTAAATTTTGTGATTATCATCCATTCAACTGTCATGATTCTTTCAGGTACTAGTAGATGTAGGATCTTTCCTTGATAATCTATTGGGTCCATGCTACAAAGTTTTAGCACAACCTTTGATCCTTGCTTTTGGAGAAAATTGAAATATTGTGCATTCACTTGGGGGTTATTTTTTTGTCTAGCACATTCTTTTCAAGCATTCAATTGTTTCACAAAGAGAAAGGAGAAGCCTTTTGGCAAAAGAAAAATTTATAGTTAAAATAATGCTTAGGATAAATGCTGATATAGCAAACACATTATCCACAATGCCCTGATTTGATGGATTTCCTTCCCCATTATTAGATAATTACCATTAAATTAACTGGTCCTGACATTGTTAGACTGTTATCTAACTCAGGGCTTGAACTTCTAGTATTATAATTTATAAGAACTTTTTCCAAACAAGTTATACTAGAGGAAACCTGGGTTAACCTGATGTGATATATTGGTTTAGCTTACTCTTTTGGACTAGCCTTTGTGAGCAATAGTTTTCAGTCTCAGTCTCTATTTAAGAACATATTTGGTATATTTGTTGGCAGGAATTTCTAAAACTAGGCAATTCATGAAGTTGATTGTAAGAGTGTGACAGTATGATGTTATCTTTTCCATTGTTTCTAGCTACTGCTTACCTACTGAAGTTTATCCTTACATATTTTTTGTGCTTTATATGCCTTTCTAAAATGTGCTAGTAGAAATACAAGTTCTAATTTGATACTTGCATCTCTTTCTGTTGTAGCCTAAACAAATAAGTGAGATCAAAGATTTTCTTTTGACTGCCCGTCACAAGGATGCACGGTCAGTGAATATCAAGAGAAGTAAAAATGTAGTGAAGTTCAAGGTCAAGTGTAAAAAGTATCTTTACACTCTCTGCATCTTTGACTCTGAGAAGGTTGGCAAGCTCAAGCAGTCTCTACCACTAGGTTTGTTTGTTTCTCTACTAGATTGTTTCTTTGTGGATTCCACCTCAGATGCTATGCTACCCATATGTTATAATTTGAGTTGAATGTATCCCAACAGTAAGAGTTTATTATTCATTTTGGACTTGTCTTTTAAGTATAAATCTATGTCCAATGTCTCTTTTCATGTTGTGTACGAGCACTTAAAAGAACTGAAGAAGAGTCTAAAGCAGATCATTGTTCGTGCATGTCTTGGATTTCATTTATTTTTCTGGAAAAAGTACCAATGTAAAAAATTAATGAGCAATACGACATTTATATAGAATACCTATCCCAGCATAGTGCCACCATATCTGCCTTGGTCTAAATCTGAAGAGTCTACATCCTTGGAAAAATATCAACTTATTATTAAATTTTAATTGATTAAAATCGTTTGGGTACTAATTCAAGTAGCACTCTGTCGCCATTAGTTAATTAATTATTTACTTATACTGTTACTATCAACATTTTAATTACTATTAACTAATAAGTTTTACCTGACACTAACCTGGGTTGGTTTTACTACATGAGCTTGAATAAAATATTAATATAAAGTAGGTTTCATAATGCTTTTATCAATTTGTAGAGTAATGCATGAGTAAATGCATGCAGCAGTCCAAACAATTCCTTATTGCAAAACATTTTGGACACAAAATATCTGGAGGTATACGAACAATAGTGTTATGTGAATTCAAGGACAGAAAGTTGACAAGAGACAATAAGTGTGTCCTAGCCTGAGCATGGGAGATGTCGGTTACTTCCCATGTGTGTCTTTGTGTAATGCTTAGTATTTCCAAGGGATGGCTTGGCTGGTTTGGCCATATCACTAAAGGTGCAGTGGTGATGGGAGGTCATGGGATCCTTTTCCATTGAGTACTTTGTTGTGACTAGGCAGTCCTTAACATTGGTTAATATTGCCTCCTTCCATTGCTGATTGAAGGTTTGTCCCCCTTTGAGTTTACTAGCCGCTTCTTCTTGTGGGTATGACTAGGCACTCCTATACATTGGCAGTTAATGCTACCCTTCTACTGTCTATTGGAGGTCACCCTCCTTTGGCGTTAGTGGCCACTTATTCTTGTGGGTGGTTAACATTGTCCTCCCCTTGCGAAGAGGCGAGAATTACTTGAAGATATTTCTTCCGGAATATATATATATATAACCCCTTGGGATATATATTTCTTTTTAATATTTTTTTTTCTAGGTTTTAATGCTAAATGAAATCCCTTGAGTACTTCAAGGATGGTACCTAGGGCGCCCTAGATTCTTTAGGGCACAAAGGCTGGGTAATAACAGGGCTTGAAGGCATGACAACAATATACTCATTATGAGCTCAACATAACCCCAACTACTTAAGCTAGATCCATTTGACAAAATGTTTGGAAGCACTTTGTCCCACTCTCAAACACTTAAAGCAAGAGTGAGATTGTTGGTACCTTGCCAGCCCCTTCACCCATGAGGGGTAAATCACCAACAAAATTTGAACCTAGGTGGGGAGGATAAGAACTTGTCCTCTTAACCGCCCAAGCTACTCGCAATTAGAAAAAACTAGCATAAAATTATCTTAACCTAGAACTAGCAAAGATTTATCTTAACCCGGGAGTTATCAAGCATATAAATTATAAAATTAAAAATATCATAAAAGTATCTTAATCTAGGATTTATTTATCTTATCCAGATTTTTATCCCCTCTTGGTGCTTAATATATCTGGGGCTTGGATGATTCCATGCTAGTGATATTACAAGTGGGCCAGGAATGCATAATCCTAATATTTGATCTAAAAATGAAAATGATTTTTCAGAAAAATAGAGGCACACTATCAAGAAAGTACTACATAATGTAAACTAATTTGAAGATAATATGGGTTAAACGTGATCATGGCAATTGTTTTCCATGGGTTCATATTAGCACTACATTTTCACAACTATTGTATGTTGTTATGCATGTACATGGATCCCTGCATTGGCTGCTTTTTCTTAGCTTCCATTTATAGAGGTTGTTTGACTCCTGTAATTGGGAACCAATTCTGGAAATTTCATGCATTGCTTTGCTTATCTCTAGAAAAAATAACATCCATGGAAATTGGTTTTGTGAATGAGATTTATAAAGATCGAATAGGTTGGAACCGTTGGATTACTTGACCCCAGATATTTGGTTGACAATATACTTGTAATCTGTTGAAAAAATAAAAGAAATTTGAAGGAAGTCAAAATTGTTATATAAATTAAACTGGTTTTAGGATGACAATAGCAACAAACTATTTTATAAATTATTTTCCATGGATCCATTCCTGTGTGTTTGTGTGCCTTGTCAGGTGGGCTGGGAGGGTTACTAGTGCTATATTTCATTGAAATTTTTTGTGCAAACTATTAAAAAGTTAGATGAGCACAATTTTAATAGCCACATCCATTTGTGTGCTGATTAAGGTTCCAAATATTGTCCATGAATTCTAGCCATTAAATTATTGGGTGTCTAGCAATACTAGAAAGATCTCTAATCATATATTTGAGTCAGAGGTCCAATGCCCAACCATTCTTGGTTCAGTAATAGCTTTTATTGAAGCTAACTGCCCTGTTGACCTCAACCTTCAGTTGTTGCCAATAAATTCAAGGAATCTGAATTTACTTTATATTCTTTTTTCTATTTCTATTTGATTGGATTTAAGTTCAATCCTATTGTTGCGCTTGAATAATGTTTTGATTTTAAAGTGGTACTTATTTATTTTTTATTTTTTATTGCAAGTTTGGTATTTCACGACTTGTAAGATGCAATGGAAGTTTGAATTATTTTTTCAAGTCTTTTTAAATTAGTGCAATTTTGTATCCATGTTCAGTATAGCATGTTCAGCAAGGATGGGCAATCATGCCTGAGACTGGATGTAAACTTGATATAGTCAAACAATTCTAGTGTTCTGGTTTGAAGTTTCAGAGTTTATTCCGTACATTTTCATTCCAAAATCCCACCCACATAACTTTTTTGGGTTATATGATATTTTTTCTCATTTATCGGTGCTCGTCTTTTTTTTCAACCAAGAGGGCGACCTCTTGGGAGTATCACTAAAGTATATCAATTGTCAATGTAGTTATTTTCTCCAACAAGAATCAAACCGTACTATCACTTCTCTTCAAATTTAAAAGAGAAATGTGTCATTGTGTTGAATGATAATATAAAAAGCGCTATGGTGTAAACAATCAATTACTTCTTTGGGTTCTTAGACTAGAAGGAGCCCTCATCATCAGCAGGGTGTAGTGTCCATTTTATAGACACCGGGAAGAATCCAAATCTTTCCCCGCTGGCCAAGGTGATATGAGAGAATCAAGAGCGGTTACATCCATTCTAACATCTATGCAATCTCCTTTAATGTTGTAATATCTATCTCAAGATAGGGGCTTAAGCGGTTACATCCATTCTAACACCTATGCAATCTCCTTTAATGTTGTAATATCTGTCTCAAGATAGGGGCTTAATCTGCTCTTTTGATTAATGTTATGGATGCTTTTTGACAACTTTAAGATTATAGATATTTGTTCTCTTCTCTAGCTACAAAATTTTGGGCCTTTCCTTTTAATAGATGTGTGCCATTCTGTTATCTCAGACATACCTTTGAATAACCATGGCTGACTTTGGTTTAGTAATATAAATCTATTGAAATCTTTCAGCAAGGTTAAAATACTGAGCATAAACATGTCTTACATCATTCGTTTAAATATTTATACATGCATACAAAAGATGCATGTTTGCCCATGTGTTTTGACATAAAAGGCAAATGTACCATTCCTCTATTTAAACTTTTACAATATAACATGCATGCATATATCCTATTGCGGAAGATATTTTTTTTTAAGTTTGAGTTAGATGATAAATCACTTAAATCGTTGCCTTTAACATTAAGATGAAAATTCAGGCTCAAAGGACAAGTCTAATCGTCAACGCATTTAAGGATGGCATAGGCCTTAATGGTTGTTGGTTGCATGGGAAGAAATTCTAATCATTATTGATGAAGGCAGGTCTCAATTCAAGGATTGAGCTTATAAATTGCCACTAGTTATATGTTAAAGATCAGGGTTCGGTTAGGGTTTTATATAAGCAATTAACCTTTTTATACTTCAATTCATAAAGAAAATAAGGTTAGATCCATAACAGTGCTGCTGCAATAACTTCAAACATAATTTTCATCTCTTTCAACTCCAATGGTCATTGCGTTAAACTTGTTCCTTGAGATGATTTACCAAATACCATGTACAGTAACAATATTAATAATGTACATGAAACAACAAAAAATGTGTCGTATTTACCGGTGTGAGGGGTTGCGGTGGGCTCGCTTCCTGTCGGTGAGGGTTTTTGTTTTGGGTCTTGCCACCCTTTGGTCCCTATATTTTTCTCTGATTTCATGGTCCATTTAGCTTCTGGGCTTATGGTGCAAGGATTGTCGACGTAAAGGGTCTCAATGGGTGTGATTCCTATTAGTGTTGGTTTTGTTTTAAAACTTATCACCTTTAGCTCTGGCTCTATTATTTTTGTTTTTGTTCCTGTTTAGTCGTTGGGTACATCTAGTCCCTCCCGTGATATAGGGGACTAGTACCAACCATGGAATAAAAAAGTGGGAATTTCTCATCACTCTAGTATTTGCTGGTTTACGGGTCCTTGCTTGGGGAGTGTGGTGCTCCTCCTTTCCTGCGCTGGGTCTTGATTGTTTTTTTTTTTTTGCTCAGGACTGTCTACCATTCTTTTTTCTAGGTTGTATTAGGGTTTTTATGTGAACTGAATATTGGGTTTTAAGAATTGTATATATTTTGTACCAGTTAATCTACATTCTTAATTAACACTGTATTTGGATTTCAGATTCTTTGTGGACGATGTCCCCATCAGATTTTTCAAGAATAGCAGGGACTTATGAGTGAGGTATCCATTCAACCAGCCAATGAAAATATACTCAATCCTGTGGAATTCTCATGACTGGGCTACAAGGGGTGGGCTAGAGAAGAAACATTGGAGCAAGGCACCCTTCATTGCATCATACAACGAATTCCACGTGGATGGGTGCGAAGCCTCTGTGTCAAACTTGGCCTGTCCAACTCTTGGTCATCAATGGTGGGATCAGAAAGCCTTCGATGACCTTGATGGAATGAAATGGAGAAAACTGAAAGGGGTTCATGACAGGTACACCATTTACAACTACTGCGCTGACAAAGGGAGGTATCCTGCAATGCCTCCAGAGTGTACCAGAGACCGTGACATCTAATGGAAGAGTCTTATATATAATATATATTTATGTATCTTCTGTAATCTGTTCTTATTAGGTATGCTTTTTTATTCATGTCATCGTTGTTGTTTTGCAGTAACATAATAACTTGTCCTTGGGGGAGTAGGTCTTTTTAATGTTATGCAAATAATAGTACCAGATGTACATACAATATGCATGGGGGTAGCTTCTTCAATGGGATATGTTTCCACATATGTATAGCTAGACATAGTTTATCCATATAGTTCAAATATTTATTCTTTTTATGTTCCATAAGCTCTTTTGAGTCATATTGTGCATTACAGATTTTGCTCTTTAAAAAACTAGTAAGAAATCTGGTTAACTATAGATTGAATGCTTAATAGAGTAACAATATTTTTCTCTCAGAGATTGGAAGATATTTGCGGGTCTGGTAAACCTGAATACAATTTTCTATATGAAATCGTCCGCAAAGAAGTTGCAGAAGGAATGGCAAAGAAGCCATTGAGCTGCACAAAATCCATCCTGTGGCTGACAAGGTGAAAGATCAGTATTTTCTAATGTATATTTGTTTCAAGAAAATTTAGAAAGATTATAAAGATCTGAATTCTTATTGTATTTGGGGAATTTGAATGGGATTTAAAGGGCCATGGATTTTATCGTTGTACCACTTCGAGATATTTTGGAGCAGCCGGAGTGGAGTATGAGGTAGGTTGTTGAACACGCATATAATATCACATTAAAGAGATGGCATGGTTGGAATTATGCAGCAGCCTTCAATGTGAGCTTACTACAATGTTCTTTCTATTTTTCCATATTTTACCAAAGTTAAAGATATTACTGTGTTGTATATTGATTTGAAAAGTTATGTATAGCATGTAGGTTTGAAATTGATTCCTGAAAGGGAGAAGTTCATTGAGCTATTAGGAGACCTGAAGGATGATATTGAGAAATCCATGTCATGATATTGAGAAATCCATGTCAGCTTTGCCTCCTCATCTACAGGAAATTCACAAGTTTCTGGTAAGTTCAGGATTTAAAATAAATTGTAATGTTTCTAGCAGAATATAGTTATGTAGAAGTTAACTTGATTTGATCTTTCAGAATGAAGAGCAAAGCTAGACGTTTCATAGATTGAATTGGATGAAACTATAGTTTTTTGCATATTTGTTGTGCAGCAAAGCCTCTCTTTGGACAGGATGAAATCGTCATAAGTTCTCTGAAGGAGCTCTTCACTCCCTAGTTTGTTCAGGATTCAAATTGTTAGGTAAGAGATTTGAGTCTGAGTTCTGCATCTTCTAAACAACACTATGTATACTCTATACAGATTTTGTAGGTCGATTTAACAAGGAATTTCCATCTAATATATATGTTGTTTCACATTCCTGTGGAGATTTAATTCTCTGTGACTTTATTTCATTGGGTAATAAGAGTAGCTCCCATTTCCAGATACCATTTAAATATCTTGGTAGCTGGAATAAACAGCAAAATTCAATAATGTTGACTTTCAGTTCCAAATTAATCCCTTTTTCTTTTTTTATTCATTTGAACAAACTTTAAATTTCTATGTTTTCTTTCTGAAATTGATCTGAGAAACATACCCATTAATATACTCTTTTCCTTTATTTTTCCATTTCTCTATGAAGTTGAAGTTTCTTTGGAAAACATACCTGAAGGTAAAAACATGGACTTCCCTCAACTTTTTGTCAGATTCCAGGGGTATCTATTTGCCAAGTTCGTCTTTCTTTTCATTTTGTTTAAGCTGGTTTGAGTAATATTCCCCTAGGTTGAAAGCCGCACTACAGAACATGAATTTCTTTTGGCTTAAATGCCAGATTTGAAGGGCATATATTCTCTCAAGTTTGTTTGAGACTTGCTTTTTGACAAACCCTTTGGTTGTTCGAGACTTGCTTTTTTGCTTCATCCCTTTTTGACAAACAATTTGTTATTTTGCTTCATCATTTTTTAACAAACCATTTGGGTAGTGTAGACAATAGTGATAATGGGAGCTTAATAAATTGCTCAATACTCTATCACATTGGTTTCACCTTTAAGCATCAACCCAACTTCTGCATTAAAAAAAGCTTGAAACTTTCAGATAACTCATGATCCTGACTCTGTCAGACTTACCTGACCACCTGTTACCTGTAATTTAAACTACTTAATACTATCACATTGGTGAAATTTATCTTTAAGAATCAACCCAACTTGTCACTTGTGCATTGAAAAAAACTTAAAATTTTCAAATTTACCAAAAATAATAAAATTGTTGAGCTTCTAAATGTCTAAATAAGGCCTGATCCTGACACTTTCAGACTAACCTGACCATCTGTTATCCATAATTGCTAATTTTTGGTTGTTAGTTTCTGCTTAGTATTGCTGGAAGTTATAACAATCAGGTGGGTGTATTTAGCTTGGACCAGAGATTTTGGTTTGGTGTGGTGATGGGAGTATGATTATAAATTCTAGGGCCTACACAAGCAGTGTGATTATAAATTCTAGGGCCTACACAAGCAGTGGATCATGTGCTTCAACCACTCAATTTGTTCCAATACTAAGACCCTATATCACCCAGTTTGTGTTTGTGTTTCATAAGTAAATTTGAAAGAATCGCCACTCGAAATAAATATGATAAAATTTGTCATTAAATTAAGCAAAGATAGTGAAGCAAACTTTGTTATAACATCCATCCAGAAAAGATATAACAACATCATTTATTTTCTAGGAAATGAATCTTAATAAATATTGTGTAAATGTTATAAAGGAACACGATCTTAAATTTTCCATCAAATTTGAAATTTGCCTATGCTTTAGGTTCCACGAATTTAATTTTTTCATAATTGTATTTTAGACTTTAGTACCCTAGTGTAAGCCTATGGTACTAAAATTATGCTTATATACTTTTATTATATTATATATCTGGTATATACATTTCCCACACAGACACACATGAACAACATATATAGATGGTTGGATTTATACTAAGAAATTCATGTACAACATGAACTGTATTTGATAGGCTCTATTGATGTTCATGGTTTGACAATTGTGGTGGTAAGAATACAAATTCTCTCATGAAAAAATATATTTTTGAGAAAATGGTCAGTATAATTGATTTTTTCCTTTTTCAAATGGTAGGTTAAAATGGTAGCACTGCTTTTGTTAGTTATGGTAATATTTACCTCAATAGTGTTGGTGACGTATGAGTTTATGAATCAACCACTACGAAATATGTTCGTTGGATTTCTTAGTGTATTCTCCCTCATCAGCATGTTTGCATCGCCTTTATCTATCATTGTACGAACCTCTCGGTATAAGAAAATCATTACCTTTTATCGTCTCTGAAATATTTGTCTTGCATTTCTTTCCTTTGAATTATTTCAGCGTAAATTTCTACAAAGGAAATCTACCTTAATGTACCAGTATGTAGAATGTGATTTTAAACAATTACAGTGAGAAGGTCATTTTGTTTAGTGCCACCTTGACTAATTGTTAAGTTAAGGTGAATTTAAGAAACTGTGATGAGATTAATCACCAAGGAAAATTAGGGATAAAGTATTAGGAAATTGAATATAAATATGTGATATCCTCACAACTATCCTTAGTAGTATTACTATTTTGTGGATAACAGGCCTTGAGAATTTGGGAGCTGCATAAAATCAATGGATGGGAGCAAGTCCTGTTTTGAAAATGATTTCTGCTGCTTAGTGATGATTCCTAGAGCATGTTGTAACAAAACATAGACATTTGCTTTGATTTGCAGAAGCTGGTAATTGAAACAAGCAGCATGGAATATATTCCATTTAATCTCTCTCTTTCCACCCTTTTGATGAGTGTATCCTTCTTCACATATGGATTTCTTGGCCAAGATCCTTTTGTTTATGTAAGTATATGATCCCATTCTTTCATTGTATTATATGTTAGAACTATTCCCCCATTATAATGTAGGTTTCCCGCACCTCATCCTTTTCAATGCTCATTAGAATGTAGGTATGAGCTGCTTTTATCCACGGATGCCATCTCAGCCTATCATTCTGCATTTCGAGCTGCTAATGAGCAGCTCTGATGATTCTATGAGTGGCACCATGGCTATTACCGTTCTCGTAATGGGAAAAGCTCTGTATGTTGCGAATGTAGGGGACCGTAGGGCTGTTATTGTGTAGAGAATAAGGGGATATAATGAAGCCGAAGCCTTGGATCATTCTTGTAATCAAACCCCTTTTAGTGATGATGAATATAAGCAGTGCAATCATAGGGTCATGACATTTGCTCTTTTTGTACACTATGCATCTGGTAATTTCTCCTTCATTCTTTCTTGATAACTTTAGTGTTTACCTCTGGCCTAGGTGGAGCTTTTATCTAGCAATCATGATCTTGGCACATCAGATTCTTTTTGCAGAGCCTTTTGAATATTTATGTTAGTAGACTCCAGTAGCTTATGATTATTTGGATGTTTTTTCACAAATTTTCCTCCATTTTTTGTCATTTGGCTATTTATAGAGTCCAATTGTTGATGATTATTTGAATATTATTGTCACAATTTCTCATAGGCTGTCATTTGGATGCTTGTGCTTTGGGGGTATGAATGTGTATCATTCTGTGCATTTTGTGAATAGAGAAATAGAGAAGGGTGATGCATTTCTCTCCTAATTCAAAACATTTTCCTAGCTTGGTAGATTGTCTTGTAATCCTCAGCTTGATTTATATTAGTGTTGGTATGAAATAAATTCAGATAATGGTGGGTCTAGAGGTCCATAGCCTTACTGTTACCCTCCTGGACAGCCAACATTTGCACCGGGCACAGATACGTAAATCATAAGGTCTTTTCATATGTGTGATCAAGATGGGAGAAGATTCATAGATGACAAAGAGTTGCATAGGGCTCTGTCTTCGTCCAACCAGTCATTCCTCATCAGGACTATCCATCTCCTCATGAAAATTGGAAACCCATCTTACTTAATTTTCATTTTATAGAGAGGAATTTATATTTAACTAAGTTGTTGGTTCGATCTTACTGTTAGTTATGTTACATTCAACTATGCTTACTGATTATGGTGAACCCTTTGGGAAATCATGCTTATTGGCACCTTTATCTTCATGATTTAGACTTCCAATATTTTTTTCATGTGGGTTTTGACTCTGCTGTGTCTGAGATCCAACAATGCATCGGTCTCTCCCATTTCAAGCAAACCAATGCATTGATATTCCACAAGCAAAACATCCCAACTCTTCATTAGCATTATCAATGCTTTCTATGATGCCTTGTATTACAACCATATTCTTGGAATCGTATGTGTTGAACCAATTTTAAATTTCCCTAAAAACATGGACATGCTCCCATTTGTTTCAAATTTTACTCTAAATTCATATGCATTTGTTTTAGAATGCAAACTAAAGATTCTTACATAAATTGGTCTAAATTATAGATCATCTATAATAAATTTATGTTGTTTCTAGGGATCTCTGATTATTGATGACAAATAGAGATTGGATCTTCATGTTTACGTTTTGTAATGGGGGATGTTCAATTTTACGTCATTAACTAGAAGTTGATTGAAGTGATTACAAGGTGTACACATCCTAAAAGAGTGAACAACCTAGGTTGAGTTGTTTTTATAAATTGCCTCATTTGTTGATCAATTGGGTACAACAAAAGTCTGGTGGTGTCTCTTCATGGTGGCTAAGAAATAGGAAGAGAGAGGCTCGCTATCGGTCAACATAATCCCTCCCTCGATATGAGCCACGATATGAGGTCAGTATTCTTTTCCTGCTGTTGGTGTTATGAGTTTTAGCTTATCTATTCATATCTTTCTTCAAGAAGTAGCACAGATTATCTGTAGGTGTTAAACCCCAAGATAAGTTGCCTCATAATGACTGCTCTAAATATTTTGGGCCATATTATACCCTTTTACTGCATCCAAACCCTGCATCCCAAATAGTCAAAACTTCTACAACCGGAGGGCCTCTTTAGTTTTTCTTCAACAGTGTTGCTTTTCTTTACCTTCCTTTTCTTCACTTCAATCCATTTCACCTGCATCAGGAACTAGCCATTGGCAATTTTATCATCCTACAAACTTGTTGGATGTTCTTTAGCTTCCAGTTCCAGAGGACGAGTTGCTAGCATACCAAGTATTGTCCTTTGTGGGAGTTTCTTGTGCAATCCCATTATCTATACAAGGACTTAGATAGTTCCTAGAAACTCTACTGTTTGTCCATTGGACCATTTGTCATCAAGAGGCCTTCTGTGTCCTGTTCTGAATATTTATTCAAAGTTTAGAGGTGGTGTTATCGGTTAGGGTTGATGCCATTGCCATTATAGTCTTGTTGTAGTGCAAACTCCACACTAGTGTTTTGAATCATCCAATATCAACAAATTGTTGGATTTCTTGCATCAAATCATGGTCTGGTGCCCTGCAATCTTCCTTTCCAAAATGTCTGTACAAAGTCATGTTGTCCACTTTACTAGCACTATAATGCATGTTTTTCAGGTCAATAGTTAAAGGGTTTTATCTTTTCCTTCTTTAATCCAAACACAACACGTTCTATTGCTTTGATTTGATCATTTTACTTCAGTGCCCCCAATATTCATCCATTAGGGTTAGGAAAATAGTAGAAGGAATATCCATTAAGAGTATTTTAATTTTAACAAATGTTTCTTATTACTTCTTTTTAAGAGGTGTTTTGGGATTTATGAGTTTGCTTTGATGGTAAAGGGCTTCTCTTACAGAAATTGAAAAAAACTCAACGCTTTTGCTTGTTGTCTGTTTATTTCATTTCAGTATTTGGTTTTCACATGAGCTTGTACTATCTAATCATATTGGAGAATTGTTTGATTGACTAGTTGTAAACTCTAACTCGATCCTCAAAAAATTTACGCATACTATCTGAAGTAGCTAGCTTCATTAATGTGTTTTTTTTCATTGCCAAGGCAAAGGAGGATGCTCTTGTCACCAAGAATATGGCTGCAGGAGAAAGTGTTTATGGAGAGAAAAGGATTAGCATTCAGGTATGTCGTACAATGGTTTAACTCTTGTAACCTTGTAATTTGATACACTTACAACCTTCAATTTTTTTTCTTTCTCTATTAAACTATGGTATGTGTTTTAAGTTACATATCATGTCATCATGTATGTATCTTTCCATATTTTCAAAGTGCAGTAGATGCATTCTCTTATTTTGTAATATCTAGATTTATTTTTCAAACTATCTATTGATTAGTATTTTATGCCCTTGGAATCCTTATTGAAGAACTGGCCTCATTATGTAGATCAATAATTGATCTCTTAGGGAGGAAACGATCATTGTTATATTTGATAACTTCACAACAAACACTTGTTCTACAACAAAGGTTCTGTAGAATAGATGGCTTTCCAGGAACTCAGATTTGGAGCTTAATTAAGTATCTGGGAACTTACCTTTCATTAAAATAGTCCAAAGCAATACATCGGGTTCATGCCATCCAGAATATTAAGTCTAATATTAGGATGGGGGAGTGAGTTGGTTAAATCCATCTTGTTGTCTCAAACAATTCTATTTTCTCATCTCTTTTTGTATTTCAGTGCTCAACCATGTTAGTTCCAATCAATATCATAAATCAGATAAGCAAATAAATAAAAAACTTTTAATGGCAAGGAGGTAGTAAGTTCAATGATTAAAAATTCCACTTGTTAAAATGGGAGACAGTAAAGGTTTTACTATAGAATGGGGGACATGACGTAAATGATGTAAGGCTAATGAGCACAACCTTGGTATGAGTTTTTTAATGTTTTTTTTATGTGGTCTGGATCTTTTTATGTAGTAAAGTCTTCAAATATATATTTTTATTGTATTTAGATATCCTGTGATTGTAATTGTAGTTCCAATTGAGCAAGCTCATTGTCACTTTTCCTTTAAATGCAAAGGTTATAGTTGGTATGTGGCTCCTTACTTTTTCTTTCAGGCTGTTACTTAATGGTGTCCTAAAGACATGAAACGTGAATTAGAAACTGTCTAATATCACTGTTTAATCTATTCAGATCCAAAAGGGGATACATGGAGGATGGACCATGAAACTGATACTTCTCAGCAGATACAAAAAGAAGGAAAATATGTTGTTTCAGCTGTAGCAACTGTGCTCTCTGATATTTGTGGACCAGTTGAATGGATGGCAATGTCAAAACTTCATTCCGAGGTAAACCTTCTTTCTCCCACATATAAGTCTTGGATGAAGCCTGTTGTTTTGTAGTATTTTATTTTATTTTTATGTGAGGCAAGGACACCCTCTAGCTTGTTAAAAATGGAAGTGTGTTGGAGATGACACTGTAGAGGGAATGAGATACATATGCACCCAAACAATGGATAGAAGCATTATAAAGGGTTAAAAACAAGTCTTATAATGACCAAGCTGAATGCTCAAACTCTGAAATGGCATCAGTGACGTTTGGAACCAATTCTATGTGTGCTTAAACTGACTGGTAAACAACTTAAAATAGTAAGAATGTTGCTGAAACTCAGATGTTTGAATAATCTGAATCCACATATATTTTGGAGGAAGCAATCCCAAGGAAAACCCTATGAGGTTGAGATGATACAATGGTTAAAGACTTCTTGAATATTATGCCACTGTCAAGCATAGTTTCTTGTAACTCCAATTTTGTCTACGTGTAAATGCAGTTTACAAGGTATAATGAATTAGTATTCACCAAAAAATGAATTTTTAGACTTGCTCTCCATGTAGAATGCCTAGATTTCATCCCTGTAGAATTCTTAGAGTTAGGAAAATTATGAATTGTTAGATGCCCTCTGCATGTAGAGTGGTTAGATTTCATCTCTGTAGAATTCTTAGATTTCCTCTTGTTGTCTGTTTATTTCATTTCAGTATTTTGTTTTCACATGAGCTTGTACTCTCTAATTTGATGTCTAAATGATGGACATATCATGGAATGCAGAATCCCTATTGTTCTTGTAAATTTTTTGTGTTCCTTTTTTTCATATTGGAGAATTGTTTGATTGATTGGTTGTAAACTCTAACTCGATCTTGAAAAAAATTATGCATACTATTTGAAGTAGCTAGCTTCATTAATGTGTTTTTATGTGGTATGAGTTTTTTAATGTATTTTTTATGTGGTCTGGATCTTTTTATGTAGTAAAGTCTTCAAATTCCGACTTCGACTCCTGGATAATTGAATGTCAGTATGTTCTCTATTAGGAATATTTTTTTACACGAATAGTTAGCTCCTATGGCTCTTGGGAGGAGGCTCAGAGCTACAATAGTTTTTCTCTTCAATTGCTAACAGGTTTTGGAGTGGGAGTCATCTCATTTACTATAAGTTGATACCTTCCTTTGAAACAATCCAAATTATTGAAGGTTATTAATTTTTGGTCTCTGCATGTATATGGGAGGGAGGGATGGGTGTTATGTCTCTATGTATGTATCCTGCACGTATTTATGCTTTTGTTAAGTCAAAATTATTGGTATGATAGGAATTTGATAGACAAGGTGTGACATAATCACTTTAGGTACCGGTATACATCGTTGAAATAGCTCCCAAGCACTTGTGAGGAAGCCTTGGTATAGTCACATGTGATATTGAATAGCAAGGCTAATTCATTATATGAAGAATAATTGAAACAAAATTGTGCATCTCATTATTGACTAATTGTTTCCTTTTTAAAATAGTTCACTGTCACAGTTGGTATTATGCTGGCATATTCATGTGGGCAATTCCTTGACTGGAGGCCTTTGGCAATTGCTGGTATGTAGGCTTAGTAAGTATAATTTTGTAGATTCAGTTCATTTTCCTATCTTTAGATTCTTTTGAGAAATCATCATTCATATTGTTACCCAAAGTGTAGGTATTGGCCCTTGCACCTTCTTGATGCTTGGACTCTTTTTCATCCCAGAATCGCCAAGATGGCTGGTGAGTTTTATATGAGTTAGTTTTCTTCACCAAAGTCATTTGAATTTCTCTAACATGTCAGTATTCAATGTGACAAGGTTAATGAAAAATTGATTTGGGAAGTCCTTGTTTATAATGTTGTAGGCCAAGACTGGAAATCAAGAGTTTGAAGCTTCATTGCAAACTCTCCGTGGCCATGATACCGATATCTCCTGTGAAGTAGTTAAAGTCAAGGTTATAAAAAGATTTTGCTATAACATATGTATTCTATATTCTCGTTCAGTTCTAGTTTCTTGGACATATGCAAAAAGAACTTTGCATGGTGATTTGGATTTCTAAAATTGTGTTTTTTGTTGAAATTGTGTGACTTTTAATAGTAGATGTACTTTTTGAATCTGCAATATCCTGATATAGGTGGAATGAAATGCAATAAGAGACCTTGGCTCAATCATGTGTGATCTGCATCTTAGACTAGGTTTCATCTTACAAGTCTCATTTTTCACTGAGTTTTGCTTGCTTGAAATAAGAAAATCTATCCTTCTCATCAATAATGCTTTTCATATTGCATTAGCCTGGTTGCTTATTTTTACTACATTCATTGTCTTCTCAATTAAACTTCTACATGTTCTGATGAGTAAAATTATAATTTGTTTAGGTGAAAAATAAATTATTTGGATCATTTGGAGCCTCTGGCCTTTTGAGTATTGACGACAGAAGAAAATAGATACTTTTATTTTGTTTTTGTAGATATTAGAGGCCAGGGCATTGTTTTCAGAGGAGTCAAAGAAAATAAACAAGGCCAGATCAACCAATGTTAGAGGAAGCTTGGGCAGTCCAAAAAGGAACATTCTCGTGATTCCTCCAAGAGCAGAAGTTTGAGCATATTTCACCAGTTACAGACAGCAGCGAAAAGGCAGATTCTTTCAAGTTTGTATCTCTAGAAACAGTGGCACCAGAAATTGCCAATAACTCTAAAGGTGATTATCATATTTCTAGGCAAAACGATTTGTATAATCACACAACATCTATTGAGGATGTTGAGCATAATGATGAGGATGCAGATGTAGATAATTGCCTGCAAGCACAACCAAGTAAAAGTGATGCATCTGTACATTCTGCAACAGGGTTGTCTAATGAGGAGGATATTTCTTTTTGTGATCTAGAAGATGAGGATGATACACTAGTGCAATCGGATTCAGCAAATAATGGGTTCACCTCAATACAAGTTCCATTCAATTAGCAGATAATTATAATCAGTTGAAATTCAGACAAGCTGGAACGATAAGCAATACATCTCCTTAATAAAATATGCAAATGATAACACTCCAAAGGTTTTAAGGTTCACTTTGCACAGTTTCTCAAAACCTGATGGACCGAAGGCAATCCTGACTCTTAGAAGCGATGATGCTTGCAAGGGTAAACAAATACTTGTGGTTTTGGCTAGAGATGTAATTATTGATAAATACTTTGTTTGCAATTGTTTCAATCATCTATTGATGGATTGGATGATAATGAATTGTGGGTAGCAGCTCATTGTATCATCTAAAATAGTATCGTGGGTACTGATATTGTCTTCAATTGTGTCAAATGATGTATGATGGATTGATAGTGGTCAAGAGTGTTCACCAATACTGTGTTATTACCTTGAATTATCAAATGTATATATATACTGAAATCTTTGCTTTTACTCTTCTTGATGTTCTTTTCTATATTTATAAAGTGCGGGAAATGTCTTCAAATTTGTACCATTTTTGCCAAACCATACAGTGCTATCATGTCTACTCCTTGAACATGACTTTTGTTAATGTGAGAAGTTAGATCTATATAAACCATCGTCAAATGTTTGTTTTCCAAGCGGCTTTGACAACCTATGCTAGCACAATTATGAACTTTGGAACCACATGGACAGCAAGTAATTGCACATTATGACTACACATTGGCTTCTTTTCTTCATCAGATATATTTCTCCGTGCAATGGCATGTTCACTGTATAATGTGATGTTAAACTGTTAAGTTTCTGATTTTTCAATACATTGAAGTGCTCCATTTTTTTGGGTATTACTTGCAATCTCCCACTACCTCGCTTTAATGTTACATTTTTTTTCCTCGCTTACCCGCTAACAACTACCTTATTGGCGTATTATTGCACCTTCCTTGGGCAATTGCTAGTTTTTAATTTTTAATTAAATTTTTTAAAATGCCAGGTGTTAGATCCTCGTAATTGGTCAGAAATTGGTTGCAACAAAAGCCCTGTTACAGAGAAGGAATCTAATATAGCATATCATGGAAAGGTAGACCAACTCTGGGCAAATGAAGAAGATAGTACGGCTCCAGACACGACATTGCATGTAGTTCGCTGTTATCAGGACATTACATTTAGTTCGCCGGAGAATTTTGGCACAACAAAAGAGGTAACACCAGATCAATTTGTAAGCACGTTCGGTAAATAGGCAAATCTTTTGGTTGTACGCAAGATTTATCAATAACTGTGAGAGACAAACTTTATATGCCTCAGAAATAAAAGACACCTCTTATGTGCGCCTGCCGGATCCTATGCTCAACCTTTCCGGCACACAACATGCCAGTGAAGTTTTGGATTTTCATTTGCTTGTTATAGGTGCCGGAGGCAAATTCTTCGTTGATGTCTTTGATCCAAACGTCCATGTGGTCTCTGCTGATAAATGTATTTATATATTTGGAGGCTGTAACGAAGATAACCAGCACTGGTGCCAAAAATACTCAACTGTGAAGGGAGAATGGGAGACTGTGAATCGATCTCAAGCCCTAACGAGAGCTCTTCATGAGGGCTTCTCCAAAATATGGGGATCTGCTTTCTAAGAGGAGATCAGACCGGACTAGCATTAGACCTAATAACACATTCTTGGGCTCCCGTTTCAAACAAGTTGATCGAGGGATGGGGTAGAGGCATTAGGGCAGTCGTTGTGCAAAATCTGTTAATTACTTGTTACGGTGGCATCGACCGACCTGTCGAAAGAGCTGAAGGAAGTATCCGGGCTTACGATCCAGATGACGATGTTTGGCTTAAGATAGAAGGGATCGACAACAGTTTTCAAGAAAACGCTAACGCTTGTGACTTCCTTTCAGTAAATGGAATGCTGGTCATATACGATATGTGGCACACTAATTATTTAACATTCTCAGTAATTGAGATCAGTGAACGACTTCCCGCCACAACTGTTCGGGCTACTCTTTTGTGCCAATCCCGGTTTCCAATCATGAGAATCATTAAGAATGAAGGTACCATTTCTATGTTCAAAAGAGGGTTTTAAGTTTTAACTAAATTATATTAATGATTTCTCACTGCCCTGCATTAACATTAACATTGATATTTTCCTTTTCCTCTATATTTCCAGGCCTGAGGATTCATGCTGATGGAAGCTACACACCAAGCTATATTGAAGCATTTAGTCCTTATACCTGAGCAGCCAACGTTCTGCTCCGAAGATATTTATTTTGAAGTCTTTACAAATATAAATAAATATGGCAATGGCGCTTTTATCTCTGTTTTTTGATCTTTAGAACTCACCTTCTATGAGGTTATTCACAAATATAAATAAATATGGCAGTGGCCCTTTTATCTCCGTTTTTGGATCTTTGAAAACTAATGCACAACATAACATGTGTTGTTGGTGCATTTGATTGGTATCAGGCTATGGTTGGGTGACACAAATGAGGGGACGTATTGCAATGGATTACCCTTGTCAAGCACATTGTAATCCAATAACTGTCCTAATGCTCCAATCCCATGAAGTCCTTGTCTAAAACATCCTTTCCCTCCTCAATCCTTTTGGAGCCTTATGCTCAAATGTATTCTTGATGTTTTCAAAAACTATTAATCCTTAAAAGTGCATTAATTCTTAAAAGTGGATTGAAAAATTTTGGACATGTATTCAAATGTGCATTTATGTGCTAGAGAGAAGATGGGTTAAATTGTAGGAATCAACCAATAACTAGAATACTTAATATTCCCTAATGCCACAAATCCTCCTAAATACATTTTGATAATAAATAGGATTGCTAAATTAGACAAAAAAAAACTATTTCGAGAAATGTAGTCTAAATATTGTAAGTTTTTGACTTTTTCAGTATATTTTTTGGTTTGTTTTGTTGGGACATCGATTGGAAATATTTAAAAATATTTAGAATCACATATATTAGTTATGGAAATCGCATAATATGAGTGGCATAAGGGTATTTGAGGGTGTTGAATCCATTTATGTATTCAATAACACAATTTAAATGCTTCCAAAATTGGATTTAACAAAAATAAATCCTAATTCCAAACATGGTCGGTTTGAGTAATTTTGAACCAAAACAAGCACAAATCAAATTCTTTGGAATTGTTCTATGCATTTTGTGTAAAATTCTCTGAAAGGATTTGTTGATTTGAATGCACATATCTAAAATTCCATCCAAATTTCATGGGTTTCATTCAATGTATCTAAAATTCCGTCCAAATCTGGTTAGTCGATCATTGTTGACAAAAATTGGCATGTATGTGATCAAATTGGAAACCCTCATCTATTTAATATTTTAGAGGGAACTTATAAGTAGGAGAATTAATTCTCAATGGGATTGCAATTTGAGACTGAGTAGTACAATCTTTGTTTATGATACCCCTGCATGTGCCACCAACTACAGCTGATTCATTGAATCCACAGATAATTTACTACGAAATGGGGGATATATGAATTGATGAATTTATCCTCACATGGAAAATCGTTCCATTTAAAATATAGGCATCACAGAAACATAATTCAGCACTACCCATTGTCCTACAAAAATGATAAAAGAATGTGTTCCCCCTACCAAATTCTGGAACTTCTTTTTACAAAATGTTGTCAACCTACTTATCTATTAGAAAGGATTAAGGATTTAAATAAGGTGGGTTGATGGATGCTTGAAGATTCCTTATTGGAATAGAAAATGAATTTCCATTTCCCCACTATTCCTAGCTGACTCCATAGAAATCTCTTATTAGGGAATCCAAACTGATCTTTCTTCTTGACACATGGGAAAGTATTCATTGAAGATGAGTGGTAAACGCAAGTAATTTGAACCCAAAATTTGACAACATAGTTGTATGAATTTTGACAAACTCCATCAAACATCAGATAAGGTGGACTACTTTTAAATGTTGGGATATATAAATTGATGAATTTATCCTCACGTGGAAACTCATTCCATTTAAAATACAGGAATCACAGAAACATAATTCAGCGCTACCCATTGTCCTACAAAAATGATAAGAGAATGTGTTCCCCCTACCAAATTCTGGAACTTCCTTTTACAAAATGTTGTCAACCTGCTTCTCTATTAGAAAGGATTAAGGATTTAAATAAGGTGGGTTGATAGATGCTTGAAGATACCTTATTGGAATAGAAAATGAATTTCCATTTCCCCACTATTCCTAGCTGACTCCATAGAAATCTCTTATTAGGGAATCCAAACTGATCTTTCTTCTTGACACATGGGAAAGTATTCACTAAAGATGAGTGGTAAACACAAGTAATTTGAACCCAAAATTTGCTTCTCTATTAGAAAGGATTAAGGATTTAAATAAGGTGGGTTGATAGATGCTTGAAGATACCTTATTGGAATAGAAAATGAATTTCCATTTCCCCACTATTCCTAGCTGACTCCATAGAAATCTCTTATTAGGGAATCCAAACTGATCTTTCTTCTTGACACATGGGAAAGTATTCACTAAAGATGAGTGGTAAACACAAGTAATTTGAACCCAAAATTTGATGACATAGTTGTATGAATTTCGACAAACTCCATCAAACATCAGATAAGGTGGACTATTTTTAAATGTTGGTAGAATTGTGTCAGAAATCTGATAATCTAAAAAACACTTAATAAATATGACAACAATTAGTCACATGATTGACAGGTCAATCGAACGATAACTCGTCGATTGTCTGAAAAATATATTTTCTATTAACCGACATACATTTCCAAGACTGTCGTCGGAAATGAGACGGATCACATGTCGATTAATCAAGTTCATACTCCACCCTAGTGATCAGTTAACTGACAAAGAGTCGACGACTTTATGACGACTTAACGACATAAAGCTACACAAAAATATGAAGAATTTACCATTGGTTTTACGACATCCTCGTCAATATAAGTTATGTTGTCAAAAATGCAATGGATTAACTGTATCTTAATCGAGATCGTACTCCACCCAGGTGGTTTTTTAACCAACAAATTATCGTTGAATTTCCGACGACTTAACAACATAAAAAAACACAAAAATCTGACGAAGTTACCTTCAGTTGTATGACATCCTCATAGAATATAGAATTTATGTCGTTAGAAATGCAACAAGACTGAGTAGTTAAAAACAAAACATTGATGGCTAGGAGTCCCTACCCAACTTAGGGTAAAAAATTGTATCACCACTCATGCCATGTAGAGTTGCATATTTGGGAGTAATCATGCACTTGGAATCTTTTGCACTGAAGAATTTGAGACAATTTTCATTGTTGATGCAGACATTGCATGCATCTTGGCAACATTGCAACAAAGAGAGGCATGTTAGTATGCAGACGCAAAAAAAGTTAAGTACACATAAAATAACTATGAAAGAAAGTGTTCTTCATTTTTTTTAAATTTCTCTTTCATGTCATCTTATTGACTAAAATTGAAAACAAATAAAAATTGTCTCAATGATAGTCATTGTACTTATTTATAAATATTGTTAGAAGTTAAATACGATTGCATGTAAGATTATTTTCATTGGATTTATCGCTAGTCATTAGTTGCAAGAAGCCACGATATGATACATCTTCAAATAGTTAAGTTACTTACAATTAATGTATGTCATGGTGGTATGTTCTCATAGTGAACAATATTCAATTACCTCACATTATGGTACAAAATGCGTACAATATCACACAACCACAAATATTGTACACTATGAGAACGTATCGTGACATACACTGTAATTCACCACTCACACAAATATTCTTGCTCTGGACCGAGAGATATGCACCCGATGATTTAATCTTTGTCATGGATACTTAATGAGGTAAACCATAAGTACGATAATCACTACTTGTATGTAACCTTATTTAGTATATAATAACTTTATTTATATAACTATTAAAATATAAATAACTAGATTCATTGGATTTACCACTATTCATTAGTTGCATTATGTCGTCCTTGCACTTAACGACAAACTGGAGCAAATTAAAAAATAAATAAAAAATGTAATTACTAAGGTGAAATCCGTCAACACAGTTAATTTCGTCAGTTAGTGTAATATTTTCTCATTGGATTTCCCTAAGGTTTGTATATATGATGGATTAAGATAAGTAATATACCCTGATCCATGTACAAAATGTTTTATAATGTTAACTAGAACATAAATCAATACAACACATTTAAGAGGAAAGCACAAAAGAATGATATATACAACATTTGTACATAGGTGAACATTTTGTTGCAATGTTATATTGCGAGTTTTCTTATCAACATTTGTACATAAGCAATTTATTCTATATGTTGGACTATCTCTCATAGTCTAATGTCCTCATAAATGATGGATCAATCATCCATTGCATTGCAAGGGAAAAATCCTTGTATAACTGTATGTCTTGAATTCCCTATGTCGAGGAAAACTTCAAGAGAAACTGAAGGGCCAAGTTTTATACAAGATTGTTGGTCCCATGTGGAGAGCTGGTTGAAAATGAGATATACTAAGAGTTCAACATAAAGGTTTCTTTGTCAATACAACAAATACAATATTGTTCTTGATAGAACCTATACAATGGATACCAAAGTAGATATAAAAGTAAAGGCATAGTAAATTAAATGACTGTAGAAATAGGGACATTGATGATAGGTGTTAATTTAATTCAAAGGAGGAAACATCTTTGAGGTTTATCGATCCAACATATTGGAATGCGTCGAATTGAATCCACATGCAAGTTGATCACTCAATCTGATAGATTGGGATGAGTGCAATTAATGATGCAATAACAAACAAATATGCACTAGGGTTAGAAGATTATTAAGACTAAGTTCAACTCACATGAAGGACGCATAGTGAGATATGGTCACCATTTTAAGGAATTTTGAATGAGGAATGGTTCTTGGGTTTAATACTAATGAGAATTGGATAAATGATCCATTATTTTCTGAGTGTCACTCCTTCCTTAAATTCATCACTTAAGCATTATGGATGGCTAATAATCACTATTTATTTGTGGTTTCATCTCTATATCTAATGAAGGTATCTCATAGGATCAATTCGGCATGTACTTCCTACCCAGGGCTACAAAATAGAAGCAATCAAGAGAGGTATTTCCATTTGTAGTAGAAAAAACAATGTCTTGGGATTTATTTAATGAAGCCTCAACTCCAAACCTATATTATTGTGCAGTAGGATGAATCTTGTTTATATTGTAACAATGTTGAATTAACATTGCTTGTGGTACATGGGTTGAAAAACAATATTTTAAAAATGAGTGTCACGTTCCCACCCCTCTACTCGACAGAGAGGACGCGACTAATAGCTAACTGTTCAGGCCAAACTAAGCCCCATGAACACAATATAAAATGAAATGAAAGGAAATACCTATGCAGATGAATTCATTAAAAAACGGAATCAATTCATTCATTCACAAAATTTAACATGTTCATCTTAATTATAAAATAAAAGACAGTTGCAAGGATTTAACACTAAGAGATACTTATCTTATGAAAAAGCTTCCCTGCAACTAGATACGTCGCTGCAACGTTCCACCCAACCATAGGCCAGTCTTCTCATCAATCTCTCAGCAACACTATCACCCCCAAGCTAGGCATGATTTCCACAAGGAATAAGGGGAACACTAGTAGGCTCACACATAGCCAAGGATACACAAAATTCATCCAATCCAAATAGAGTTGGGTTTATCATTCTATAAGGGAGATCATGGAAAGATTGGATGCTAAGCTAGTGAGATCAACCAAGATCTATGGACACTTGCACCAGAACTAGCCCGACTTTCAAGACATCTACACCACTCAACACAAAGGAGCATCCCCTTCTCTGCTACATAGTCCCTTGGTCTATGCCCTCCCTTCTAGTGCTATTCAAGGTGTTCATAGAATAAATCCAACCCGCTAGCTCCGTCTGTGAGGATCCTACACACACTAGGTTTGTCAAGCAAGCTCAAACCCTGTTTCCACTCCAAAAACAGTCCAAATACCAACAACGATATACACACAACACTAACATCTCTAGGATAGAAGGGAAAACACCACAGAGACCAAAGCAGGTATGGCAATTGGAGAACACGTCTCAGACTGTGACAATCAATTTCTAGAGTCGTTTATGGCCCTATAGTGGCCAAAACAACTCACAACATCCCAAAATTCATGACTTTGTCCCCTTGTTGGTTGTGCAATCCCAAGAACATGAAATCCCCAACTGACAGATGCATGGAAACCACACAAAAACATCCCGAAATGATCGCAACCACTGAATACTAATAAAAACACTTCCGAGCCATGGGAAAACAACAAAAATGTCCATGCTGATTGCACATAGCTCCTACAGACGTGAGGAAGACAAATTCGATTTTCCCATCCTGAGTAAAAATGAAGAAAACAGCCCGAACGTGAAGGAAATCACACACCCAAACCAAATTGTGAAGGGAAGATTAGGACACGACTTGCTATGGAAAAAATCCATGCCTAGGTGAGTGTAGAATGGGGTTCTCTACTCCACATGAGGGAACTAAATGCAATCCCCCTCTTTGGGCATGTGTGAGGTCAAGTTCTTACAGCTCTTCCAGAACTGATGGTCTCCCATGCATACGTCCCCCAAGGTCAATAACTACCCAACCAACTCATGGGGAATTAATTTGGGTTGGTGAATAAGACAAGGGAAGGTAGCTGGTTTAGATGGGTTCTCCTCTTGACACATGGTTTTTTCCCCAATGTCCCCAAAGGTTAAACATCCCCCCCTTATCGTTAGGAATCATCCCATCTCTTTTAATGTTGCATTGACATAGCTGGTTGTGGGTATTTTAATTAAATTGCATATTTACATGATGTCCAAAATTATAATGTGACGGCTAGCAAAAAATACCATCGACCACTATTTTTTTTAATCGCCGAAACATAAAACGATAAATCGATGGTGGGCCTTTTTCCTTTAGCTCCACACCATGATTAATTACAATATATACATCATATACATTTAATGCAAATGGGGTCAAAACCGAGGTGTTACAACGAGGGCATTGGAAATACTCATGAGGCCAACAAAGGTGGATGGAGTAAACAGTCTTCATTTTTATGGTTATTCCCAAGTTGTCATACAATGGATGGCTGACGAAGTAGTGGGTAGGAACACATATTTTAACAACCTATTAAAAGAGGAAAATTGGTTGAAAGGGAATTTTCATAATATCCCTGTCTTAGAGACAATAACAATTATTTATTGTTTTGACCCTATTGCAACACATACAACACCATATAGACCTAACCATAGTTTATCTCTGATGCCATCCATTTTTCTCAAACCATTATTATTTGATGAACATAACATAACATGTCCACCACCAAAAACCACCACTGGAAGTCGCAGTGCTAGAGAAATTTCAAGGTATGGGATACTATGGAAGATAGGCACGTTCTTTTTAGCATGCTATCTTTAATTTTTTGAATTTAATCTAGAGTGAATTGAAGAGCCATTATCCGATGAGTAAGCATCACCTTGTGCAGAGACAAGATATTGAAGAAAATAAGAATCCCCTATAAACTAGATAAAAATGGTCAAAATAAAAAGGAAACATATAGAAACAAATTCATAACATCAAACCTATAGATTATATATGCCAATAAAAGAAAAATATATGGTCAATGATGAATCAAAAGTATTAACTAGAAATAGTTTATATCAATATATAAAAATCAAAATCTATGGTATCTTTTACTATAAACTATATATGATATACCTTTACATTCCATGTTAAAAGATGGAGAAATCCATTTGAAAGGCCCAAATGAATATGCTTTTTGTCACTAACAAAATTTCTTCTACAACATCCAAAGAGAACTAATAAATGTTTATCACCAAGTTCTACATGAATATAGCAAACAATAAAAGTGTGTATAAATGAGGGTATTGCAGATAATTTACACCTCAAAAACAAGGGAAGGGAGATTCATACATTGTGACATTCTCACCAGTAAAAGGTTCCTTCTTACTTGAAATGTACTTAATATTTACAAGGGATAAACTAGAAACCTCTTTCCCTTCAAGGAATAATAGTTGTTCAGAAGACACAACTTTGCAAATGTGGAAGACATATGATGAGTTTTGTAGATAAATGAACTTAATTTTTCTATGTAAAGCCACTCCATATGGAATACCTTCAATTTTAAAAATGTTAAATTTTTAGTTAGGTTAGGGTTTGATATGAAAAAAATAAAAAAAATTATACTTTCATGCATGAGACATAACTGAAGCAAAGCTAGATTCAAAATAGTACCATTGTAATAAATTTAAAACATAATTTTCATCTCTTTCAAGTTTAACACTCCATTGGTCACTGTGTTAAATTTGGTCATTGATATGATTTACCAATTTCCATGTACAAAACATAAACAATAACAATATTACAATGGAGTTAAACTAATATCAATGTACATGAAATAAAGTAGTAATAGCAGTACTAGGAAAACAATTAACAAAGAAGAAGAATAATGTTGGTATAGGATTGTTTTGAATCACCCTTATACTCAAATACTTTTAGGTTCAGATCTTGTCACTGAAAGGAGAAGTTACCAGTGGAACAGATGACATACCTTGAAAGAGAAAGGGTTAGAAATAAGGTTAAACACATATAGTAGTAGTCAATATGACTTAACATGTTGTTCCCTAAAACTTGTATGTATTTTTGATCCCCATCATTTTCATTTTCCAAAAATAAATCATTATATTCTATATTTCAAAGTTTGAAATAAAATAAAACATTCATATATCCATAGGTGGACTCACCAGCAAGGAGTCTATAGTTGATCCTTAACATAGTGAAAAAATGAATAGTCCTATGTATTTAAAAATTGAAAGGAAGGACCCTTCAAAGTACAAGACACATGAGTTTGGTTGTTCTAACAATAACATGTAATGAGTCATATGAATCAACTCTTACAAAAGGCCTAAGAGATTAATTATTATTTGAAATGTCTTGGTCTAATCACTAAAGCACTCACAAGCATATCAGTCACAAATTTTCCAATACTTTAGTCAATTTCCTAAAACCCCATTTTTGCAGACTAATAAATTCACCCTTAGAGATTTTTCAGACAAACTAATCATATGGTTAGATGCGTATATCAACATTATAGAGTCCTATATCCTCATAATAAACTAATCCTCCAAATAGAGAGGATGTCATGCATTTTCCTGAGGCTCGCTGGTTGGAGATCATGGTTCACAACACAGATCTAATAGTTGTAGAAGAGGTACTGTATGACCTTTGTTACCCTACTTTAAGTGTGCTCAATTTTACAACATCAATAAACCTATGATGCGTCCAACAAATATCAAATATATACTTCGTTCATGCCAAGAAACTCCAAGAGTGAAGTTGTGAATATAATATATAAACTTGGCAAGCCTTCTAGAATGGTCACTTAGGAAACACTAGGTTTTAGGGTGGTTACCATAATAAAACAAAAAATAAAGATGAGTACACTTAGATTAGGGTATTAAAGGTCATGTGGTATATAGAATCATTTGGCTCATAAATCAGAGCAATAAATTATAAAAAATACAAATTAAAAACAAAACTGAAACAAAAACACATATATCGCACTCGAGCCATCTTGTACCCCAACCATATTTCATCTCCCCAACATAGCTCTCCATCATGCCTCTAACTTTTCTAATGTGGTGTCCTATGGCAGTTTCCCTGACCATACTTCAGATCCTCGACATATCTTACCATCCTGCCTCTAATTTCACCACTATGGTATCCTCTAGTAGTGCATAGGGCTATAACCCTTTTCTATGGATCTTCCCTATCCGAATTAGTAGAATATTTATCATTTGAGTTATAGGGCTGGACCTAATTTACTAATGAGTTCATCCTCTCTACGGTATTTATCTCAACAGTAAATATCACATCAACTAGTCTATAGAATCATTCAAATAGTGAAGCAAAGAGAGCTTTAGGAGCATCTTCAACGTGCAAGATTGACATCAAATTTGACCCACAATGACATAAGTAAGTTCAAACCCTTCATAATTTTGGTAGAAAAAAATGTATATATGTCTGTATTTGGGGTTTATTCCCACATATGTAAATTTATCCTACCCGGTCAAGAGAGACCATGTAACCCACCTAGAACTAAAAACATTTTATGTTGTGAAAAGACATTAATTTAAAAGTTATTGTAAAGTTTATGTTGTTGACCAAGGATGGTCAAATATGACTGTAATTGAATATTTTATTATTTCATAATTAAAAATAAGAGACAACTATCCAAAGAGGAATTTTGAAGAGTGTTCACTGACCCACTAGGAGGAATGATATGGTCTAGAAGGAAAAAATGACAAATGTCAGTAATAACATTCACTTTCTAGCTTATGCATGAGGAAACTTCCATGAAATTGTGGTCATGTTCCCAAGAAAGGAGGAACTGAGAAGGTGTCTCATTAAATTGCAAAACTGACCCAAAGACCTAGGCAAGAAGATATATACCCATCGAATGAGCAAGAGGCTCACTACATTCTAGAGATTAGAACCTTGTGGTTTTGTTGGAAAGTGAAACGTTAGGCACATAAGAGGAAATTCGATGAGGGGAAAGTTAAAATCAATTTCTAGAGTGTTGATTGCAAATGTGACTGCTGAGTTACAGAGTGAAAAGAACCAACTTCCACACATTATCTTCGTCTAGGTGGTTCAGTGAATAGGATCAGGGGTCCTTAAGCAAGTAATCTTGGCTTCTTTCAGTAGACAATTGGGAGGGACGATCTTCTTTGGATGTTTGTCCACTTCGAATGTTAACACGATCTATATTGTTCTCATTTATTATCTTAAATTCATTTTCTGTTATTTCTATAGGATTTATGAATGATGAAAGTTTCCAGAAATATATAGTGTTTTTTGAAATAAAGTAGGAAAGTTTTATCTCTGTAAATTATTAGTTATGTAGAGGAGAATGGATTTTACTGCTTAAGCAAATTTTTTTTAGTAAAATTCATAGACTATCATTTATTATTATATAGAAAGCAGTAACACTACTTTTCTATAAATAAGTTTCACCTAATACCAAGTTTATACATAATTTAATAAACAATTAGTATTTCTTTAGTTTTTTTTACACCCTTAGAGATTTAACCAAAAAGGTTAAAAATAGAGCTATCATAGTTTTAACCAAATAATGAGTTTCTTTTACAGCTAGGGTTTGATCACATTGAACACAATAAATCCCTTAATCAAACAAAATCTATGACAAAACACCATATCTAATCTAAAAACACAATGGCTTCTAGCTAGGTTTCGATACCCATAAAAATAAAATACATATTAATAATTTACTCAATATAAAATTTACGTAGCTGAAAGGTTTTTTTTTGTAATTTACCGAGTATCTACTTCCGAAAGGCTCAATGCTTTCATTATTTTACCTAGAATTATTTTTCATACAGTCGAAAATCTTGTCGTTTTCCAAAAACAATTTTAGGGTCAACATTTTACAAAATAACGAAGTGATAGATTTGATTTTAAATCGTAATACCAAACAAACTTCCCTAATTAAGGATTTAAAACCGATTGAGGGTTCGAGGTTTGTAAGGGTAAAAATTCCAAGTATTTTATTTAATAACTAAAACTTACAACAAAAGAACCCTAGGTTCAAGCATTGAAGGAAAACTTCGTAACCCTTTCAAAATCCAGAATGGTATTTCTTCCTTACAAAATGGACGCAATAGTTGTAGCCAAGAAAACAATTTCTTTGACTTTTAATAAATAAAATATAATTTACATAGAATAGTCCCAAAAACTATAAACAATTTTAACAATATACAAACTAATATTAAATAACATTATACCAATTACAGAGCAATTCTGTAAGATATACAACGGTTGAAAACAAAATAACAACGAAAATCGCATTGACTCTTTTTCCCATAAACCTTGCTAAAATATTACTAGAATAGTTCCAATAGTTTCAAGAAATTGCATTACAACTTCCCACACAGACCCCACGGTCTATAAGAAAAAGGGATTAAAAAATATTAACTTTGTATAAACCCTATCCTAGCCGAAGGCTTAAAATCAAATTATATCTTCGCCTTTAACATTATAGACAAGAGAGTTACTATCAAATGAAAGGGGGTTGTGAAAATCCTTGAATCTCCAAAACAAAACCAAAAATAGGAAAGAAAACTATTTTTCCATCTTTTCCATATCTTTTCACACCATCGAGGACCGTAGCGTTCAAGCCTTATAGGTCTTACCAGATCCTACGATGCTGGTTACCATCGACCCAAGCTATGCACACCTAGCTTCATCGTTTAGAAACCAGTGAAATATCCTTCCAATCAACAACAAACATAGGTTAAACTCATGACTTTCAACATTATAAAATAATGGCATCAAAACTAGAAACAAACAAAGCAATGAAACAACTTACCCTCACCTCGAAATAACAGCGAAGGAACCCGTGGAAACATCTGAGTGAATAAAATCGTGGAAACATCTCAATGAAGAATCCTATGGAAACATCTCTGTGAATAAAACTGTAGTAGAATCGAATTCTAGAAGGGCCGAGAGCCCTCAACTCTCCTCACCTTTCCACAACACATAAATATACACACAAGGTTTAATCCTTTTTGGATTTTTGTTAGGGTTTTGACACCTTTTCACATCTAGATGGCACCGCAAGTTTTCACTTGGGCTTTAACTTTATTCTCCACTTGGATCAAATGTTTTCGACACCAATTTATCTATAGTTTAGAATGAGTTCATTATGTTCCATAGTAATTTATTTTCGTCACCTTGATTTTTTTAGTTGTATAGGGTTGTAAGGGATGGGGATAATCTTTTTTTGTTAAAAAACACCTGCAATAATACAATTTTAAACATTGTGTTAGTTTACAATAAGATAAGTAAGGCATTTAGCCTTGTAACCCTCGCATCAAAATAGGGTTTGTAGGAAGAGGGTTTAAAACAACAAAACATGGTGACTACATCCTTATAGTAAAACAATATAAGCACACAAACTGTAAATACAACAAGGCAACCTTAACTTTAACTTTAACAATACAAGCACACAAGCATGACACTTTAAATTTTAAAAACAAGTAAACCTGTATACTAGTATTGTGTTATATGTTTCATAAATGGAGTTGTCATAATTAAGTTGTTAAGTTTTATTTTTACAGAATTCTCATTATAAGCTAAGTCCTAGGATGAAAATTGAATGTAGGATTTACAATAATGCTTAAAAGCTATGTAAAATCAGGTTAGATCGTATATTGACCTAAACCCTCTATAATAAAAAACAATTTATGGAATTTTCGGAGTTGTTACATATGAAGACAACATACTGAGGTGGATAGACCTTCTGTAGAGGTTCAGGGGTGGACTAGTTATGAACCCATTCCAATTTTGACCTGCGGGAGATAATGCTCACTATTATATTACTAATAAATATGTTGTAGTAACTTCCCGATTTAGAATGATGTTCGCCCGGATAGATGCAATCATAAATTTGACAATGGATGCCTCTAAATTTTTGGGTTTTTTGACATCATTCGATATAGAAGAATGTCAAATTTTCCCTTGAAATTGAGTTGCATAACAATGTTTTCTAATATTTGAAGTGGATACTTCAGCCACCTTGCATGGCCTACCCTTCACAATGATGTATCCATTTTTACTAATGGTAGATGCTTCCTGCTGATAGGTTTTGGAAGCTCCCGAAAAAATGAGGCATGTCCTTTTACTACCCTGTAGCCTACATTATCAAATGGAATTCATTATTTCTAAGGTTTAACACACTAAGGATGGTTTTTATGTCTTATATTATGGTGTAAGGATAAGAGATAGAGTCATCACCCTTAGAAACTGTTTGGAAAAAGTAATAATCTGGCTAGATGCACAGATCAACATCCAGTGTTATTTTGTGAACCAACCTAGTGTGTAAGCGAAGCAATGGAGGGACCCCTCTGCCAAGCATGCACATTCACTTATTCCATTATTATGCATTGGTATGTTTTGATGTTTTATGTAGTGTTGCACCAAAGATTTCAAACTACATTTACAATTGAATTTCATTATGTGTGATGCAAGTAGGTTTTCCTTGATTGACAGTAGTATTAGTCAGCTTCACCTGACTGAAATCAAGGATTGGATTGAGTCACCTCTCACATCGCAGATGAGGATTGGCCTCTTCCTCTGAGAATGGGGAAATATAATTTGTGAACATAATTAAAAGGGTCAACTTGAGTCTCACCTTTAATTTCATTGTACTCAACCTTACTTTGTGTTCATTGTACTCCTTACTTTGTGTCGAAAGATCTTCTGCAAAATGGAATGAACCTTTCAATTATGTCTTTTTATGTTAAGCCTATATATACTTCTCTTTTCCTTCCTTATTTTAGGAACACTTGGTTCATTATCATGCTTCTTTTCCAATTATTTAAGCTTGATTTCAAATACTTCTTCCTCCACTTCCATTCGAATTTATTGAATTTGAACTAGCTCCTCTAAGACAACTCTAACTTGATATTTTTATCTATCTACCTTTTTCCTCCATACCTTCTTTTTGAAGGGTTTTGGATGTTGAAAGTGCTCAAATAACTGAGAGGGGGGGTGAATCAGTTATTTGTTGTGCTTAAACAATTTTAACCTTGATGTTTTATGACAGTAAATATGTTATGATGAATTCTATGTTCATTTTTTGCTAGCAAAAACTTTGTTACAAAAGATTTAATATGTAAATCAAACCATCAACATTCAATCACATAAAGTACACAGAGACATAGATTTCATGAGGAAACCGATAAAGGGAAAAATCTCTTCTTCTTAGGATGTCAGGAAAGCTTCAACTTATGTACATCTTCTCTTTCTTTGAGCTCCTACTCTAATGAGGCTACAACCTCTGAATTACAAGCACCAACTCTCAAACTTCTCCAACACCCACTAAATATTGAGGAGAATAGTCCTCCCTAGCACCTCCCTACCACCCTGATTTGCTAGAATTACTTTGAATCAATACAATACAATGATGTTGATATAATGATACTTACCAGTTCATTTATGTTCTATTTTTTTGCTATGCTTTCATTCTACTTCTGTCTCTTCACCTTCTCTGTTCTTTTATACTCAACATTTGTCTTTATTCTTTTTTCTAGTCTTCTTTATCTTTGCTCTTCATTAGTTCTGCCTCTACTACACATTCTCTAGTTCTTTCATTGTTTGATATTTGGTTTGCACATACACAGACTCTTCTCTTCTCTCTATATCTTATTCAATTCATTCTTCTCAACTTGTGGAGTTCAACATCTCCTCTAAATAGCTCAACCAAGTCAGATCGCTTCAGCTCACTTTTATACACCACCCATCAAGCTGCTGTATCTTTGCAATGCTTTGTAACCCTAATCAAGAGTTAGTTATAATTCTATAATTGAAAAATAATGAATGACCAACAACTGTTAGATTATACACATAACGTTTTTAACTTTTTTTAATGTGTTAAGCCTTTATGTGCTTCACAAAATTCCTTTATGACCTCGTTCTTAGGCTTTCGAAGCTCCCATCGTGCTTCAGTAACAAAGACACAAACAAAATATCAACCGCCATAGTGGCCATGAACCTGAGAAGCCATCCACTATAGCGGACCAAAAAACATCGGGAGCTTATCTGACAGTCAAACAGAAAAGTTCACCCATCGTTGCGGCTCAGAAGTCAAAAACCATATATCGTAGCGGCTCAAAGAAAAAATACACCCGTATCATCTCGGAAGTCTGGAACCATACGCCATAGCGGCTCAGAAGTCAGGAACCATCCACCGTAGTGGCTCGAAACCAAAAATTCACCCACCGTTGCAACACAAAACCAAAAATCTACCTGCATCGGAAGAACCAGAAAGCCATCCATCGTAGAGGCTCCAAACAAAAAATCCATCTGCCGTAGCGGCTCGTAACCAAAAATCCATCTGCCGTAGCGGCTTGAAACCAAAAATCCATCCCCCATAAGGGCTAAAAACCAAAAATCCATTTGTTGTAGCGGCTTGGAACCAAAACTCCACCCGCAGTTGTGGCATGAAACCAAAACTCCACCAAGTTTGCATGCATCTCTTTCAAGATTATGCTTTTGTCCTTCTGATCTGAATCTGTATTACCATCAATGAAAACTAGAATAACTCTGTTCCAGTCTATCCAACAATCTCCCCCTTTGGTATTGATGGCAACCCAAAACTATGGAACAACTTCTTCTGATCTGCCAACTGCGACTTTTCCAATTACATGAATTTCTCCCCCTTTGACATCAATGTCAAAGATATTGTGTACAAGACAATTCCCCCTATCAAGATAAACTCAAATAGTTGTTTCTGAGAAAATAACTAGAAATCACTTCAAATTCCTATTAGATGTTCAATAAACACAATCTCCCCCTATCAAAGTGAGGAGATCAGTTAGAATAGGCTATGACACCCAATTTCTGGTGGAGATATTCAAAATGAGTCTTTGATAACGGTTTAGTAAATATATCAGCAGTTTGTTCTGTAGAAGAAATGAAATTCAATTGAACCACTCTGTTTGTGACTTGCTCTCTTAAAAAGGATTGCAACTTTTTTTATCACATTTATTAAGTTTTCTTTGAATTCCTCAAATCTTAAGAATACCAACAACTCATTCACCCTTATTAATTGAGATAATTGTATAAGTTAAAATGATTCAATTATAACCACCCAAAAAAACTTATATGGATAAAATCCATTTTACAAACCTCTTGTTCTCAACTTTCAAGTCTCTCTATCACATTTTAAGTTCTCTTAGATTCCTCAAATATATAGAATACCAACAGCTCTTTCATCTCACCATAGATGAGATATTGTTTATATAAGATAATAATTAAATGAAGGCATTATTTGGCACATGGCCCTAAACCTATTATCCAAAACAAATTTCTTAACAGTTTTTCCTAAAATCCACTCATTGTCCATGTGATCTTTCCTCGATCAAATTTGGGTTGGACCACCATCCAACTTTTTGCCCATTGCAATCAATATGTTCACATACATATTCATTCAAATTCACAAATTGAATACATGGAGGAGGCTTTTAGAAAATAATGTTCAAATTCACAAATTGAATACGGGTCCATCCATGGAGCTGGGTTACACTTTTTGGCAAGGCGCTTTTGGAAAAAACATAAAAATGTACCTCGATTGAGCAATTTTTAAACCCTTGATCGAGGTCATAACACCTCGATCGAGGTCTTAACAAAACCTCAATCTAGTTTTTAAGAATACCTCGATCTAGGTTTTAAGAACTCAATCTAGGTTTTAAAAAAACCTCGATCTAGGTTTTAAGACCTCGATCTAGGTTTTAAAAAAAACTTGATATAGGTTTTAAGAAAAACTCACTCAAGGTTTTAAGGCCATGATCGAGGTCCTTGTGCAAAAATATTTATAAAAAGAGGTTTAAACGGTAGCTCGATCAAGGTTTTAATAAAACCTCGATCGAGCTTATTTAAAAACCTCGATCAAGGGATGTTAATACCTCGATCAAGGGCCTGAAAAATAGAGAATTAGCCCTCTTACAGGAAAATCAATGTTTCTCTGTGTCTTCTAGGGGTGTATACCCTGCCATTCATGGCACACAACTGAGCAGAGTTCATACCGATAGATTCGTCACCGAATCCTCTATCCACTGAGATATCATGCATGTGTTTTGGCATTCATAAGGGTTTTTTTTAATTAGTTTTAAAACTTACACTTAGAAAACCAAACAACAACTTGAAGCAGCTCAAAGAAAAATCCGCAGGGTAAAATATACACATCCAAAAATTTCTTAAAAATGGGAAACCCACACATCGACGTGTCCTCTTCAAAAGAGTATCTTTGGTTTTTCAACTTTTGAAAATAGTGAAAAAAAAGTTGGGATGGACACACATGTGTATAAAATGATGTTAAAATCAAATGTGGTCACTTTCGAAAAATAATAAAGAATTGTATATTGCCAAATAAATTAACAAAAACATATGCAGACCACAATACATTTTGTGTAGATCATTCTCATATGTGTGTGTGTGTGTGTGTATGTATGTATATATATTTTAAATTATTAATGTAAGATTGAATTATTGGGGATGGACACGAGCCACTTATTAACTTCTTCAAATTTTTAAGGTCACGCAGTTTATTAAATGAAAATTTTCACACATTAAATAACATCGGAATATTTAAAAAATATATATCATTGGGAATCCAACATAATATTCTACAATTTATTTTTTAACTCCAAGTCGAAATTCACATGGCATATATGCGTTTCGAGGGCTTCTATCTAGGACATGAGTAGAAAATCATCTTTTCATCCGAAATTTGGCCAAAAAGTGTTACCCACCTTCATGGAATCACCCATTCATGGAGGAGGCTTTTATAAAATAATGTTAGTGAGGATTGTGTTGCTAGATGTGAATAAGGATAGGGTTTTATTCCACTTCCATGTGCACAAGGCCTTGGAAATCCTTCACTTACTAGAGTCCCAAATGGACATGGAATTCAACAACACACCTGAGTAAATTTGGCCAATGGAACATAATAGCGCTCAAGGGGTCATTTCTTTCCCATATTGTTGTAGTGTCAATAAACCCATAATTATAATGATGGTGTATATAAAAAATGAAGAATTATTCTTATTATGGATTGAGGAATGGTAATTATATGTCAGTTTAATTGAAGCAACACAAGAGAGGGAGGTGTGAAACAACATGATTAGTGAGAAATTGGACCCCTAGGGATGCATCACCTTGGATGGAGAGCACAAAGGTGTCGATGATGAAATTTATACCTAAAGAATACCCAAATTTGGAAGAGAATATTGTGCATTCTAACGAGAATGACACATTGGGAGGAATCCCATGTTTGTTCAAAATTTGGAAGAGAATATTGTGTATGCTAACGAGAATGGTAAAATGTGAGGAATCCCATGTTTGTTCAAAATTTGGAAGAGAATATTGTGTATGCTAATAAGAATGGTACAATGTGAAGAATCCCATGTTTGTTCATAGCCACTGTGGAAGACCAAGATGTCAATACAAGGATGAGCTCAAGTGATGACGATGCATAGCCACACTACTCACCCCACGACGGATTTCTTTTTAAACGATAAAAGAGTAATTGAAAGTCTTCTCCATGGTAATTTATCCCACAAAATGGTAAATATTAGATAAGTAATAAGATGCCCAAAGCCATACTTTTTAATTATCTCCATTGTGATTACCTCAAATTTATTCACCAAATGGAAACCATCATGGAAAAATATGACAAGGTTAATGATCATATGTATTGCAATGTTCAAAGCCATAATTGTCAGTTATCACCATTCCAATCACCACAAACAAATGCATACCTCATTAGCATTAACTCTACGATGGTCAAATTATATAGAAATTTTATAGGGAAAAACACTAGTGGTAAAGTTTTCATAAACAAATGCATACCGCAGTAGCATGAACTCTAAAATGGTCAAATTATACAGAAATTTTATATCGCAAAACACTAGTGTAAAGTTTCCATTGATATAATAAGTTGGTAAAATTTTATTCTACGAGTATAATGTAGATTATAATATTATTATAATCACATATTTTAAACAAAATAAAATAAGAGTTTTTAATGGTGTTGAGTTTGATCAAGATTCACTGTGTGGAGAGTTAAAGATGATCGACGAATTTCGAGTGAAAACTCGACTCAAAAGTGTTTTAAGTTAATTATTGTAAATTATATAGTTGTTATAAATGATGAATTATAAGAACTGTATAACAATGTTAAAACAATGGGAATGTTTTTTAGTATAGAAGGCACATTAAAATATCATTGCAATGTGGCAAATGTGGCTTTTATTTTGCGACAATAAAACAATCACAAGCCAATAATTTTTTTAGTATATTTATCACAAGGTGACTATGAAATAATATAAGCTTTCCTTATTTTAAAGATGGCATATTCATTATAAATTTAAATCATGGCAATATAGTAGAAGGCTTGTGACATTTTTGTTGTTATACTAAAACATATTAGAGAATAGAAAACAATTAAAAAAAATATTTTACAACTCAATAAAATTTTATAACCCACAACCCAAATTTAATATATGATAAATAAGAATATATGATAAATAAGAAATTAAATAAATATATACTATTTGTTTTATTTTTTAACTAAATTTATTATTTTATTAATAAAATGATATAACATTTACTTAATATAACTATATTTAGCAAAAATCTATATCTATCTATATCTAAGAAGGTGCAATAATAACTATATATATAAGAAAAAAAACTATATTTATCTATATCTAAAAAGTCCATGCCTAAGTTGCAATTTTAAATTTTACAAATCCAAAACACTAAACTAAACCTATTAAATGCCTACAAATCTAAAAATACTAAACCTTCATTAAATGTCTATACTAAAGCTTCATTAAATGCTTACAAATGTAAAAATACTAATCATTTAAAAATAAAAGATACATTATAAAAATAATTTCTCCTACCACAAAAACTAAATCATCACTTATCAATGTCCTTAATATACTTTGAAATTTAATATAACAATATAAAACACACAAAAAACACATTATAAAAATAATTTCTCTTCCGAACAAAACTAAATCATCAACTATCCTTAATATATGCTTGGAAATTTAATATGACAATATAAAACACAATTAAAAGAAAAGAAGATGACATAAATCTTCTATCTTCTTTCTTTGCTTGACATCAATCTACTTTTAAAATCAGTTTACATTATTTTGAAATTATTCCAAGGTCAAATTTCAACACTTCTTAGTTTTGACCAATTCCTTAAATCAATTCATAATAAATAAATAAAAACTTGAAATTATTCCAAGGTCAAATTTCAACAATTCTTAGTTTTGACCAATTCCAAAAAACAAAAAAATACAAAGTTTTGACCAAAACCATATTTTCAAATTTCAAATTTATTTTGGTCATATTTTCAAAGTTTAAAATTTTGACAAACTTCTTTAACCTTAATTACAATTTGTTAATATTTGACTCACTTCTTAACTCTCTCCAATATAAGAATTTGAAATCTAAACACCTAGTCAAATTTAACGATTTTGACATCTCTATACCTAGTAACTTTGACCAACTCATTAACTTAACCACAATTTCTTATTACTTTGACCAACTCATTAACCTTAACCACAATTTCTTAATATTCGACCAACTACTTAACCACAATCCACCTTAAAAAGAAATTTCGACAAAGATAATAGTTTGAAATTGATTAGTCGTCAAAGGGAAGGGTAGCGTTCCCGAGTATTGGCTTTGCCCATTCAGCGACTTTCTCCACGATGGGGAGTGGGTAGTGGGTCCTGCTCGATGAAATTAACATGGAAAAACAAGTCAAGGCTCAAAGGGTAGGTGACCCTTGGGATAGAGGCTTACCTCGATGGGCTTCGGGACATCTTGGCCTTTGCTGAGTCACAAGTTACCGGTATATCTAGCTTGCAGGCTGTTGGATATACCCTTGGGAGGTTGTTGTTCCCATGGTCTAAAAAAACATGGAAAAACAAGTCAAGCCCACCGGCCTAGATCAAGTGGCGGACGTCTTGTACTCGAAGTTGTTGATTTCCAATATAGGTGACCTCACCCAGGTTCGAAACTCGGTTTAACTGCTTTCAATGTTTTGTGGGCGCATACTGAAAGCCAAAGGTTATAGTGATGGCAGTGTGACTCGTTCCCTAGTGACACAAGCTCCAAACCCGTCAGTTGTTGATCACCCTATAAAAAAACATGGAAAAACAAGTCGCTTTTGACTTTGGGACCACTTAAGGATGGAACCCATTCTAGAAGGACGTGGACATGAAATAAATGAATTGCATGATTACAACGTGAGAAGTGTTTGGGCACGACGAGGATTATTGGTAAAGGTTTGTTTTCTATATTTCTGTAAGAAAAAATATTTTTTTAATAAAAAAATAGAGAAAAGTATTTGTATCTTGTTAGACAATATGTACTCATCATTCATAATTGTTTTTATTAAAACTATATGTATGTTTTTTTTTGTTTTAAAATTTAATTAAAGATAGACATTATAATATTTAAGTTAATAATTTTATATTCTTTTTAAAGTGAAGCTATAGGTTAAGCACTGAAGGAATTATGCATCCTGATTCGGTTGTAAAAGCTCTTCTCAACATAACAATACTGAAATCATACTCAAGTGATTCAAATTTTGGTTAAAAGAATCCTAGGATGCTAGAATGTTATAGACAACGAGATATAATCTCTACAAATCACTCATGAAGACTCACCAAGATTTTATTGTTTTCCTTTGGTTGTACCTCTCACGTTGGTGGTTATTTATCTTATCATGGTATGAATAAATCGCAAATAAAACACAACTAATGCTTTAAGAGGGTTATAAGGCCAAGGAGGGTTGTGCAAGATGCACCTTCATGCACCACTTTAGGAAATCGAGCTAGTAATTAGGAGGGTACGGGAAAAGTTCCTTAGTTTGTCACCCTAAGGTGCCTGATGGATTCAAATAAGGCTTTCATTGATTGGATTTACAGCTATAAATTGTGGTACATGAAGCCGGTTCTAACTACTGGTGGGGGGGTTGAACGTTGTTTTTGAGTGGGGAGGAACAAAATATCTTAGGGAAACACAAATTAAAAGGGACAAGACAACAAGGGTTCCTTAATCATTGTTCATTTCTCTAAAAGAAAAGGATAAAAACATGCAGTCACGGTAATTGTAGATCTACATATTCTGGATACAAAATAAATTACATTTAACCATAGAGAGAAAAATCAACAACCTACATGAGATAAAATTTCTTCGAAGGCTAGTGGGAAATTGCGTTGATCATGGCTTCAATTTAATAACAATGTCATTAACAACATAGACATGAGACATAATATCCTCAAAACCTAGTGGCAAATTGTGCTAGTCATGGCTTCAATTTAAGTACAGTCGCATTCACCCTCAACCATAGGGGACAAAATTTCCTCAAATACCAGTGGTGAATTTCCTCGGTCATGGCTTCAATTTAATTCCAATCCCATTCACAACTACAATAAATATCAAGTGAACCCATTGATCTCGTCCCTTAGCCTATTTTATTTATCTATGAGAGGGATATCTTTAATTTCATTACAATGAAAAATGAGGGAAAGAAGAAGAGAGAAACTAATGTTGTGGGTCCTTGCACAACTCTGTCTCATAAAATTTTGGCATCATTTCATACGTATAATTGAACCCCCTATTTTCATCTTTTGTTTCTTCCTTTATAGCTATATTTCCTTAAACCGCAACCTCTAACCTCATGTTGGCATGTATGAAGGGGTGTATGGTGAATTTCCATACCATGTTGTTGATGCCTGGAAAATCCCAGGTACCGACAGTAGGGATTCTCCCCAATAGCCATTCCCAATTAGATCGTTTATTGTTTGGAATGGGGAATCCGTCCGGTTAGCGACCCGGCTACCGTAGAATTAAAGAGATGTTTAAATCTATTTTATCGGTTGTGTCCCGATCCACCGTTTATGTAATTTTATTGTTTTATAATCAAATGCAAGTGATAGCGGGTAAGAACCTCACTAGAGATGCGCAGGTCTTCCCTCCATCTTACCGCTCCTGCCCCACAATTATTCTACGAAAGAAAAGAAAAAAACTAATCTATTCTAAGTTATTCTAAACTATCCCCAAGGAGAAAACTTTATATCAGAATGAGTAATGTACTGTATTGCTTGCATGTAGATTTATACAGATAGATGTTAAACTATGAATACATAAATACAACAGAAAAATAACAAAAAGATAGCTCTATGAAGTTAAAACATCCATTACTCATTGGTTGTACAAGATTCATAACAGAAAAATGAAAGCATTCAAAAACACAAAAATAATTCAGCAAGTTAAGAATGATCTCACAGATTGTACAACATGCCAAAACAAAAATAATTCCTCATTCTGCGATCTGCACAACCTGTTTTGAAACTCATACAGTCCTTCCTCCAATGAAATTTTGTTCTCTTTATGATATAAAGAAGTAGTTTTCATTACAAAACAGTTTCAACATATGTGTGCTAGAAAAATTCCTCATTCATCTCTATTCTACCCCTTTGTGTTTCCAGCCCTGAAATTTTTCCTTCTAAGTCTTTCTTTTCTCCGTTAATAATGGCATTTGACAATACCAAGGCATCCCTTTTTGCTTCCAAGATCTGGTAGGTCTCTTGGAGCCTCTCTAAATCTGAAAGGGAAACATCATACTTCTTCTTTGTCTCTCATCCTTTTCCTTGTTCTTCCCTTAGGGCCTCTTTCTTTTGTGCCATCTTGTCTTGTATCGGTCAACTGCTCCTTTCAGTTTTCTAACATTATAAGCATTCGTATGTGCAGTTGCAACATCGATTGAGGCCATTTTCTCTGGATCTTCATCTACATTTTTTTACAACATTTTTCTGGAAACTGTGGTAACCTCAAGCTCGGTACCCATTTTCAATGTCTTCTCGGATCTCCAAAGGATGGTTTTCCTCGTAGGGTCAAAAAATACTTTATCTAGCTGAGCGATTGCATGCTTCTTAGATTGAGTGAGGGGTACCAACCCCAACTTAGCAATAGGGAGGTGACCTCTTGTCAATATATATCCCGAAGTGTAAGGAAAACTTTCTGAATTATCTTGAGGATCATTTTTCTCCTGATTCTCCCTATCTTGATCTTCTTGCTCCTTTTGTTTCAGCTCCTCATCTATCCTATCAAATTCTTCTTTTGCTTGACCAGCTAACTCCTTCTGTATTCTTTCTTCTTCTTCCCTTTTTCTAGCAGCTACTTCTTCTTTCTTTTCTCTCTAGGCCTCTTTGGCCAACAATTTCCTTGCACCTTCTACTAACCTTCGTGTTGCTTCTTCCTTTTCTGTTTATGCAACTTCTTCTTCCTATATTTTATGTTCGAAGGTATTGTTGCTGCTACCTTTGCCTCTTGTAATTGTGATTTTCTTCTTGAGATGCTTGTTTAGAGTAGTCATATTACAAACATTTCGGTAGAACTCTTCATATTTATCCAAATGATCAGAGTACTTGAATTTCACCTTCACGAGTGCCTGGTGTGCAGCAATGTTTCCTTGAGAAACATTTCTATGAAAACTTTTATTGCCAAAACGAAAATTTTCTAGGTCTTTAACAAAATCTGATGCACTTTTAACTTTGGAAAATTTATAACTACCAACATAGAAAAGCATTGGTGCGAAAAAAACCTTCTTCATATCAAACAGATAAACCGTGAATCCGTCCAACTGCGACTTTCTCCCCCTTTGACATCAATGTCAAAGATATTGTGTACAAGACAACTCCCCCTATCAAGATAAACTCAAATAGTTGTTTCTGAGAAAATAACTAGAAATCACTTCAAATTCCTAATATATGTTCAATAAACACAATCTCCCCCTATCAAAGTGAGGAGATAAGTTAGAATAGGCTATGACACCCAATTTCTGGTGGAGATATTCAAAATGAGTCTTTGATAACAGTTTAGTAAATATATCAACAGTTTGTTCTGTAGAAGAAATGAAATTCAATTGAACCACTCTGTTTGTGATTTGCTCTCTTAAAAAGGATTGCAACTTTTTTTTTCACATTTATTAAGTTTTCTTTGAATTCCTCAAATCTTAAGAATACCAACAACTCATTCACCCTTATTAATTGAGATAATTGTATAAGTTAAAATGATTCAATTATAACCACCCAAAAAAAATTATATGGATAAAATCCATTTTACAAACCTCTTCTTCTCAACTTTCAAGTCTCTCTATCACATTTTAAGTTCTTTTAGATTTCTCAAATATATAGAATACCAACAGCTCTTTCGTCTCACCATAGATGACATATTGTTTATATAAGATAATAATTAAACGAATGCATATTTTGGCACATGGCCCTAAAGCTATTATCCAAAACAAATTTCTTAACAGTTTTTCCTAAAATCCACTCATTGTCCACGTGATCTTTCCTCGGTCAAATTTGGGTTTGGCCACCATCCAACTTCTTTCCCATTGCTATCGAATACGGGTGCATCCATGGAGCTGGGTTACACTTTTTGGCAAGGCGCTTTCGAAAAAAACATAAAAATGTACCTCGATCGAGCAATTTTTAAACCCTTGATTGAGGTCATAACATCTTGATCGAGGTCTTAACAAAACCTCAATCTAGGTTTTAAGAATACCTCGATCTAGGTTTTAAGAACTCAATCTAGGTTTTAAAAGAACCTCGATCGAGGTTTTAAGACCTCGATCTAGGTTTTAAGACCTCGATCTAGGTCTTAAAACCTTGATTTAGGTTTTAAGAAAACATCAATCGAGGTTTTAAGTCGTGATCGAGGTCCTTGTGCAAAAAAAATTATAAAAAGAGGCTTAAACGGTAGCTCGATCGAGGGTTTAATAAAACCTCGATCGAGATTATTTAAAAACCTCGATCGAGGGATGTTTATACCTTGATCGAGGGCCTGAAAAATAGAGAATTAGCCCTCTTACAGGAAAATCAATGTTTCTTTGTGTCTTCTAGGGGTGTAAACCCTACCATTCATGGCACACAACTGAGCGGAGTTCATACCAATAGATTCGTCATCGAATCCTCTATCCACTGAGATATCATGCATGCATTTTGGCATTTATATGGGTTTTTTCTTTAATTAGTTCTAAAACTTACACTTAGAAAACCAAACAACAACTTTGAAGCAGCTCAAAGAAAAATCTGCAAGGTAAAATATACACATCCAAAAATTTCTTTAAAATGGGAAACCCACACATCGACGTGTCCTTTTCAAAAGAGTATCTTTGGTTTTTAAATTTTTGAAAATAGTGAAAAAAAAGCTGGGATGGACACACATGTGTATAAAATGATGCTGAAATCAGATGTGGTCACTTTCGAAAAATAATAAATAATTGTATATTGTGAAATAAATTAACAAAAACATATGCAGACCACAGTACATTTTGTGTAGATCATGCTCATATATATATTATTAATGTAAGATTGAATTATTGGGGATGGACACGAGTCACTTATTAACTTCTTCAAATTTTTAAGGTCACACAGTTCATTAAATGAAAATTTTCACACATTAAATGACATTGGAATATTTAAAAAAAATACCATTGGGAAGCCAACATAATATTCTACAATTTTTTTTTTAACTGCAAGTCAAAATTCACATGGCATATATGCGTTTCGCTGGATTCTATCTAGGACATGAGTAGAAAATTAGGTTTTCATTGCGAAATTTGGCCAAAAAGTGTTACCCACCTTCATGGAATCACCCATACATGCGGGAGGCTTTTATAAAATGATGTTAGTGAGGATTGTGCAGCTAGATGTGACTAAGGATAGGGTTTTATTCCACTTCCATATGCACAAGGCCTTGGAAAGCCTTCACTTACTAGAGTCCCAAATGGACATGGAATTCAACAACACACCTTAGTAAATTTGGCCAATGGAACATAATAGGGGTCAAGGGGTGATTTCTTTCCGATATTGTTGTAGTGTCAATAAACCCATAATTATAATGATGGTGTATATAAAAAATGAAGAATTATTCTTATTATGGATTGAGGAATGATAATTATATGTCAATTTAATTGAAGCAACACAAGAGTGAGGTGTGAAACAACATGATTAGCGAGAAATTGGACCCCTAGGGATGCATCACCTTGGATGGAGAGCACAAAGGTGTCGATGATGAAATTTATACCTAAAAAGTACCCAAAATTGGAAGAGAATATTGTGCATTCTAACGAGAATGATACATTGGGAGGAATCCCATGTTTGTTCAAATTTTGGAAGAGAATATTGTGTATGCTAACGAGAATGGTACAATGTGAAAAATCCCATGTTTGTTCATAGCCACTGTGGAAGACCAAGATGTTAATACAAGGATAGCCACACTACTCACCACCCCGATGGATTTCTTTTTAAACGATAAAGTAGTAATTGAAAGTCTTCTTCATGGTAATTTATCCCACAAAATGGTAAACATAATGGAAAATATTAGATAAGTAATAAGATGCCCAAAGCCATACTTTTTAATTATCTCCATTGTGATTACCTCAAATTTATTCCCAAAATGGAAACCATCATGGAAAAATATGACAAGGTTAATGATCATATGTATTGCAATGTTCAAAGCCATAATTGTCAGTTATCACCATTCCAATCACCACAAACAAATGCATACCTCATTAGCATTAACTCTACGATGGTCAAATTATATAGAAATTTTATAGGGAAAAACACTAGTGGTAAAGTTTTCATAAACAAATGCATACCGCATTAGCATGAACTCTACAATGGTCAAATTATACAGAAATTTTATATCGCAAAACACTAGTGGTAAAATTTTCTTCTATTATGAGTATAATTTAGATTATAATCACATATTTTAAACGAAATAAAATAAGAGTTTTTACTGGTGTTGAGTTTGATGAAGATTGACTGTGTGGAGAGTTAAAGATGATCGACGAATTTCGAGTGATAACTCCACTCGAAAGTGTTTTAAGTTAATTATTGTAAATTATATAGTTGTTATAAATGATGAATTATAAGAAATGTATAACAATGTTAAAACAATGGGAATGTTTTTTTAGTATAGAAGGCACATTAAAATATCATTGCAATGTGGCTTTTATTTTGCGACAATAAAACAATCACAAGCCAATTTTTTTGGTATATTTATCACAAGGTGACTATGAAATAATATAAGCTTTCCTTATTTTAAAGATGGCATATTCATTATAAATTTAAATCATGGCAATATAGTAGAAGGCTTATGACATTTTTGTTGTTATACTAAAACACATTAGAGAATAGAAACAATTAAAAAAAATAGATCTTACAACTCAATAAAATTTTATAACCCACAACCCAAATTTAATACACGATAAATAAGAAATTAAATAAATATACATTATTTATTTTATCTTTTAACTAAATTTGTTATTTTATTAATAAAAGATATAACATTTACTTAATATAACCATACTTAGCAAAAATCTATATCTATCTATATCTAAGAAGGTGCAATAATAACCATATATATAAGAAAAAAACTATATTTATCTATATCTAAAAAGGTCCATGCCTAAGTTGCAATTTTAAATTTTACAAATCCAAAACACTAAACTAAACCTATTAAATGTCTACAAATCTAAAAATACTAAACCTTCATTAATTGTCTATACTAAAGCTTCATTAAATGCTTACAAATATAAAAATAATAATCATTTAAAAATAAAAGATACATTATAAAAATAATTTCTCCTACCACAAAAACTAAATCATCACTTATCAATGTCCTTAATATACTTTGAAATTTAAGATAACAATATAAAACACAAAAAAAACACATTACAAAAATAATTTCTCTTCCGACCAAAACTAAATCATCAACTATCCTTAATATATGCTTGGAAATTTAATATGACAATATAAAACACAATTAAAAGAAAAAGAAAAGAAGATGACATAAATTTTCTATCTTCTTTCTTTGCTTGACATCAATCTACCTTTAAAATCAGTTTACATTATTTTGAAATTATTCCAAGGTCAAATTTCAACACTTCTTAGTTTTGACCAATTTCTTAAATCAATTCACAATAAATAAATAAAAACTTGAAATTAGTCCAAGGTCAAATTTCAACAATTCTTAGTTTTGACCAATTCCGAAAAAACAAAAAAATACAAAGTTTTGGCCAAAACCATATTTTCAAATTTCAAATTTATTTTGGTCATATTTTCAAAGTTTAAAATTTTGACAAACTTCTTTAACCTTAATTACAATTTCTTAATATTTGACTCACTTCTTAACTCTCGCCAGTGTAAGAATTTGAAATCTAAACACCTAGTCAAATTTAACGATTTTGACATCTCTATACCTAGTAACTTTGACCAACTCATTAACTTAACCACAATTTCTTATTTGACCAACTCATTAACCTTAACCACAGTTTCTTAATATTCGACCAACTACTTAACCACAATCCACCTTAAAAAGAAATTTCGACAAAGATAATAGTTTGAAATTGATTAGTCGTCTAAGGGAAGGGTAGAGTTCACGACTATTGGCTTTGGGCAAGAGCTATTCATTGAGCTGCAGAGCATTTAATGTAGCTCAAGCAAGCTTGATGATCATTGGATCTTGCGCTGTTAGAGATCCAACGATCATCAAGGTTGCTGCAGCCACATTAAATGCTCTATGGCTCAATGGATAACTTTTGCCTTGGATTTGCCCATTTAGCCACTTTCTCTACGATGGGGAGTGGGAAGTGGGTCTTGCCCGATGGAAATTTGTTAGCATGAAATTAACATGGAAAAACAAGTCAAGGCTCAAAGGGTAGGCAACCCCTGGGATAGAGGCTCACCTCAGTGGGCTTCGGGACGTCTCGGTCCCTGCTGAGTCACAAGTTACTGGTATATCTGGCTTGCGGACTGTTGGATATACCCTTGGGAGGTTGTTGTTCCCATGGTCTAAAAAAAACATGGAAAAAAAAGTCAAGGCCATCGGGCTAGATCGAATGGCGGACGTCCTGTACTCGAAGTTGTTGATTTCCAATATAGGTGGCCTCACCCAGGTTCGAAACTCAGTTTAATTGCTTTCAATGTTTTATGGGCACATACTGAAAGCCAGGGGTTATAGTGATGGCAGTGTGACTCGTTCCCTGGTGGTGCAGGCTCCAAACTCATCAGTTGTCGATCCCTCTGTAAAGAAACATGGAAAAACAAGTCGCTTTTGACTTTGGGACCACTTAAAGGATGGAACCCATTCTAGAAGGATGTGGACATGAAATAAATGGATTGCATGATTACAATGTGAGAAGTGTTTGGGCATGACAAGGATTATTGGTAAAGGTTTGTTTTTTATATTTCCTTAAGAAATTTTTTTTTTTAATAAAAAATTAGACAAAAGTATTTGTATCTTGTTAGACAATATGTACTCATCATTCATAATTGTTTTTATTAAAACTATATGTATGTTTCTTTTTTGTTTTAAAATTTAATTAAAGATGACATTATATTATTTAAGTTAATAATTTTATATTCTTTTTAAAGTGAAGCTATAGGTTAAGCACTAAAGTAATTATGCATCCTGATTCGGTTGTAAAAGCTCTTCTCAACATAACAATACTGAAATCATACTCAAGTGATTCAAATTTTGGTTAAAAGAATCCTAGGATCCTAGAATGTTATAGACAAGGGGATATAATCTCTGCAAATCACTCATGAAGACTCACCAAGATTTTATTGTTTTCCTTAGGTTGTACCTCTCAAGTTGGTGGTTATTTATCTTATCATGGTAGGAATAAATCGCAAATAGAACACAACTAATGCTTTAAGAGGGTTATAAAGCCAAGGAGGGTTGTGCAAGATGCACCTTCATGCACCACTTTAGGAAATCGAGCTAGTAATTAGGAGGGTACAGGAAAAGTTCCTTAGTTTGTCACTCTAAGGTGCCTGATGGATTCAAATAAGGCTTTCATTGATTGGATTTACAACTATAAATTGTGGTACATGAAGCCGGTTCTAACTAATGGTGGGGGGGTTGAACGTTGTTTTTGAGTGGGGAGGAACAAAATATCTTAGGGAAACACAAATTAAAAGGGACAAGACAACAAGGGTTCCTTAATCATTGTTCATTTATCTAAAAGAAGAGGATAAAAACATGCAGTCATGGTAATTGTAGATCTACATATTTAGGATACAAAATAAATTGCATTTAACCATAGAGAGAAAAATCAACAACCTACATGAGATAAAATTTATTCGAAGGCTAGTGGGAAATTGTGTTAATCATAGCTTCAATTTAATAACAATGTCATCAATAACATAGACATGAGACATAATATCCTCAAAACCTAGTGGCAAATTATGCCAGTCATGGATTCAATTTAAGTACAGTCGCATTCACCCTCAACCATAGGGGACAAAATTTCCTCAAATACCAGTGGTGAATTTCCTTAGTCATGGCTTCAATTTAATTCCAATCCCATTCACAACTACAATAAATATCAAGGGAACCCATTGATCTCGTCCCTTAGCCTATTTTCTTATCTATGAGAGGGATATCTTTAATTTCATTACAGTGAAAAATGAGGGAAATAAGAAGAGAGAAACTAATGTTGCAGGTCCTTGCGCAACTCTGTCTAATAAAATTTTGACATCATTTCATACATATAATTGAAACCCCTATTTTCATCTTTTGTTTCTTCCTTTATAGCTATATTTCCTTAAACCGTAACCTATAACCTCATGTTGGCATGTATGAAGGGGTGTATGGTGAATTTCCATACCATGTTGTTGATGCCTGGAAAATCCCAGGTACCGACAGTAGGGATTCTCCCCAATAGCCATTCCTAATTAGATCGTTTATCGTTTGGAATGGGGAATCCGTCCGATTAGCAACCCGGCTACTGTAGAATTAAAGATATGTTTAAATCTATTTTATCGGTTGTGTCCCGATCCACCTTTTATCTAATTTTTTTTTTTATAATCAGATGCAAGTGATAGCAAGTAAGAACCTCACTAGAGATGTGTGGGTATTCCCTCTGTCTTACTGCTCCTACCCCACAATTATTCTACGAAAGCAAAGAAAAAAAAATCTATTCTAAGTTATTCTAAACTATCCCCAGGGAGCAAACTTTATATCAAAATGAGTAATGCATTGTATTGTTTGCATGTAGATTTATACAGATAGATGTTAAACTCTGAATACATAAATACAATAGAAAAATGACAAAAAGATAGCTCTATGAAGTTAAAACATCCATTACTCATTGGTTGTACAAGATTCATAACAGAAAAATTAAATCATTCAAAAACACAAAAATAATTCAACAAGTTAAGAATGATCTCACAGATTGTACAACATCCCAAAACAAAAATAATTCCTCATTCAGAGATCCACACAACCCGTTTTGAAACTCATACAGTCCTTCCTCCAATGAAATTCAGTTCTCTTTATTATAAAAAGAAGTAGTTGTCATTACAAAAACGTTTCAGCATGTGTGTGCTAGAAAAAGTCCTCATTCATCTCTATTCTACCCCTTTGTGTTTCCAACCCTGAAATTTTCCCTTCTAAGTCTTTCTTTTCTTTGTTAATAATGGCATTTGACAATACTAAGGCATCCCTTTTTGCTTCCAAGATCTGGTAGGCCTCCTGAAGCCTCTCTAAATATGAAAGGGAAACATCATACTTCTTCTTTGTCTCTCATCCTTCTCCTTGTTCTTTCCTTAGGGACTCTTTCTTTTGTGCCATCTTGTCTTTGTATCGGTCAACTACTCCTTTTAGTTTTCTAACATTATAAGCATTCGTATGTGCAGTTGCAACATCGATTGAGGCCATTTTCTATGGATCTTCATCTACATTTTTTTACAACTTTTTTCTGGTAACTGTGGTAACCTCAAGCTGGGTACCCATTTTCAATGTCTTCTCAGATCTCCAAAGGATGGTTTTCCTCGTAGGGTCAAAGAATACTTTATCTAGATGAGCAATCTCATTCTGCTTAGATTGAGTGAGGGGTACCAACCCCAACTCAACAATAGGGAGGTGACCTCTTGTCAATATATATCCTGAAGTGGAAGGAAAACTTTCTGAATTATCTTGAGCAGCATTTTTCTCCTGATTCTCCCTATCTTGATCTTCTTGCTCCTTTTGTTTCAGCTCCTCATCTATCCTATCAAATTCTTCTTTTGCTCGATCAACTAACTCCTTCTGTATTCTTTCTTCTTCTTCCCTTTTTCTAGCAGCTACTTCTTCTTCCTTTTCTCTCTAGACCTCTTTGGCCAACAATTTCCTTGCACCTTCTACTAACCTTCGTGTTTCTTCTTCCTTTTCTGTTTGTGCAGCTTCTTCTTCCTATCTTTTTTGTTAGAAGGTATTGTTGCTGCTACCTTTGCCTCTTGTAACTGTGATTTTCTTCTTGAGATGCTTGTTCAGAGCAGTCATATTACAAACATTTTGGTATACTTCTTCATATTTATACAAATGATCAGAGTACTCAAATTTCACCTTCACAAGTGCCTAGTGTGCAACAATGTTTCCTTAATAATCATTTCTATGAAAACTTTTCTTGCCAAAATGGAAATTTTCTAGGTCTTTAACAAAATCCGATGCACTTTTAACTTTGGAAAATTTATAACTGCCAAGATAGAAAAGCATTGACAAGAAAAAAACCTTCTTCATATCAAACAGATAACTCGTGAATCCATCCAAAAAGAGCTATCTTACTGCTTCCTTATGCACTATATAATTGGTGTCATATATGGGGAGTAGTGAAGGGGCCTTAGTTCCTCCATACATTCTCAAGTAAGTACCCTCTTTGGAGAAGAAATGATCTCCATATCCCCTTATGGCTTCTAAAGCACCTTCAGAAAGGCATTTACATTCTTCAAGAGAAATTAACTGATAAAGAGGCATTAGAAATTCCTCACATATGATCTTGTATGAGCTGTAATATCTGTGATCTCACAACAAATGGTATGCAGTGTAAATAGGTTCTTTTCCCTCCTTCCAACTGCAGTTTATCTTCTCAAATGGATGTAGGCTGAGTATACAGACAATTAAAAATGATCCCATGTAGAACTCAAACTTTCGTTGGAGCAATCCTTCCTGTGGTGCAGTTATACAGGAAGACAAACTATTAGCCACTATGTCTAGCTAGTTGAAAATAGTAGCTTCCATGGTCACATGATACATCAGTGGTATCCAACCAATATTATAAAATATTCCATCAACTCTGTCGAAAATCCTGTCAAGCATCAATGCTACAAGTCTATATGGATTATGTAGATTGGCGGTTTCATATTCCCCAAATTCCCTTTGTTGGAATGACTTTCCCTCTGTCGTCATCATTTTTGCACATCCAACATAATCAATAGTCAAACTATTTATCCAATCATTTGTCATGCTGACTTCTGAGACTGGCAAGCTGTAGGATTTGTCTCTAAATGCAGGGGTAAAAGAACTAAAACCCTTGTCCTCCACATTATACATGATCATTCCTCTTGCGTCCACCTTAGACAAAACCCAGCAAATCACCTCGGAGCAAGGAAAAATCTCTTGTCACATGGACACCTTTGTAATCTCTGATCTTAATATGTTTCCAAACAAGGGTAAATCTTACAATCCTGCATCTGGAACCTTATGATCCTAGAGAATATGATATATCTTCCCCCACTTGAATTTCGGCTCAGCCCCAGTGACATATTTAGTGTCCTCATAAATTACTTGAACCCTCGGCATAATTTCAAAATATGAGTCTTCGTCAACAACTTTAGCTTTCTTATTTCCTTTCTTGGACATGGTATCAGATGCAAACTGAGGTTGTACCAAAACACACCAAACCTATCTTAGCATCCCTATGATTGTAAACCACATATATTCATGCACACAAGAATATGAAGAAATATTGTAAAGTTGGAATGACATATAAGAAATTTATCATTTTCTCCTAACCAATCATTTCTTTTTAAAACAATCTTGACCATCTTTTACCATATCATTCTTAGCCATGAGAAAACAACTCTGCAAGTAACAACTCGCACACCACCAAAAACCCAAACCTAATGTAAGGTCAAAACCAAGCGATAAAACCTGGCTCACATGCAAGCTCTAACTGAGGCATTGAGAGTTTAACCTTATTATTCCCAAGCACAATACCAAGTATTGATCAAAACAACCTTTGAGACTTACATATGACCCTTATGATCTGTAAAACGAACCATAGGAATGCAGTAGTTCCAAAACGCAACGCCATGGAATCAGCCACAAATACCAACACCTAGGTTACGAAACTTATGGGAACACAAAAGCTTTCAGAGATCTACAACTTCAACAACCTCTATCACTGCAAGTAGATAATAACTAGTCGAGAGAAGGCTGATGGAAAAATCAGGCCATGTCGGCCTCAATGTTGAATAACCAGAGCCCTAAGCTAGCCATGTCTGAAAGGAAACATCAGGAAAAGGTTGGGAGCAAGTAGAAATAAAACTATGGCCAAAGTAAGCTAGGTTAAGAAATAAACGAACGGTTCAAAAGAAAATCTTACTCAAAATAAATCAAGAGCCCGAGGAGAAGGCTTTAAACCCAATGAGAAACACCACAACCCTAACTTCACAAAACCAAATCTAAACACAAAGACCAAAGAAAATGTCACTTAACTAATTAAACAAGCTATGGAAGGATAGTATCCTACATGGCAAGGATAGTTCGATGGTTGGTTAAAGATTGACTCAACTGCTCCGACAACGCGAAATAGTGATATCTCGTAGGTGCGGGCCCAAATGGGGCAGCAATCTCACTGAATCCGTAAGAAATATAAAATGGGCTATTCTCCACAAGCCTTAATAAATCGTAACGCTCGAAACAAAAAACCACCCCAAGTTTATATAATAAAACAACAACAATGTATTAAATGCAGTTGGTGGGGTAATTACGTTGCATGAGCATATGAAACACTATTTGGCGCCCATATAAAACTTCATCGACAAAACCACGTCGATGAGTGAGATAAAATAACTCCAACTGTGGAGGCTCAAAAATCATGACTCTACCGCAAGTGTCGATTAGCTTAATCAAATCCAGGAAACAGTAGAAAAATTCATCTGACAGATTCAACAATGACATAATTGAATACTAACACAAATATTTTTCATCGTCTTCGAAAAGAAAACCAAATGAAAACCTAGCACTATCAAAAAAGGATCCCAAAGCGCTCGATCAACTCCCGTTAGTAAACTGGCTAAGAAGTAACCTAACATATCGACGATCAGAGAGAGACCTAGCCGCAACTGCTGGTTAGTTTTGGTGAAACGACCCAAAAAAGAATGTAGGATTCGAAAGCATGACTCTACCAATAGTATTGGCTAGAAATCAAAATGATTTCTGACCCATCTTGAAAACTTCCCCGAGCGCAAGATCGGTTGAAGTTCCACGAATGAAAACCAAACCTTCTCTGTTGTGGCGGCAGAATGATGAAAACTTTTTCGACGCATTGGGTCAAAGTAACATAAAATCAATGGTTAAGCGTCGGGCAGGAAGAAAAATGTTTTTCGTTGTATCGATGAAAATATAGGAAATGTTTCAACACAACGGATCATAAAATTTTTCATACTTGGTGCAAAAAAAAACAAAATTTCTTGAGCCTACTCAGGGTGAAACCAAGTCATGAACAAAAATTTTCACAGGAAAAAAAAGGTCTAAGTAAGAGCAAAAGATAAGAAATTAAAGGGGGGCCCTAAAACATGAAATTTTTTTGGGGTAGTGGTTGCAGCAACAACACATGCACAATCATGGAGGAGAGAATGGTTTGTTATGACTATCATAAAGAGTGATGAATAGTTTTGATTCGTCCTTTGGACCTCCTCTATTATCGAGACTTATTTTTATTAGATCTTCCACTTTATAGAAAATATGTGTCACCTTTTGATCTAATGGTTGTGATATTTTTTTTATATTTCAATGGATGACTATGTAATAGAATGACTTTGTTTGGTTGTCAAACTAGGCCCATAGAGATTTCTTTTGAACTCCTTTAGGAAAGCCCCATAAACTAGCTCTAATTGGTTATCGAACCTCTTATGTCATCCTTTCAAAAATAGATCCTTACAATATTCCCAAAAAAGTAGACATTGATTCACATGTTTCCAAGTGGGACTTCTCTATCCAAGTATCCTCTGATGACACCTCTATGCAACTCTCATGCATACGATTTGATACACTATCATACTTGAACTATAGGGCCTTCCTCCAAACATACTTGTTTTCACCTATGATACAGGTTCTCTGAGGACCACTCGAAATCCATCACTTGCCATTGTGGTAAGGATTCTTAGTCAGGGGTTCCTTATGGGAACTTTGTTTTCAATGCCAATCTATAAGATACAACCACTACTAGATGTTTTCAATTGTCACCATGGTGGAATTTCCCATTCAGCGGTTCTTTGGGAATACCTTTTTTTCACCCTCGATTTTGTAACTTTGAAAACCACTCAGACACTACCACTTGTCACCATGAAAAGGATTCACATAGAGGCTCCCTTAGAAATACCTTGTTTTCACCCTCGATTTTAGAGCTTCGACAACCACTTGGAGACTGCCACTTGTCGTAATAGCAGGGCTTCTCATCAAGGCTCCCTTAAAAATACCTTGTTTGCACCCCCAATTTATGATCTCTAATTACCATGCATTTTTGAATCCTCCCATGGTGATATTTCATAATTTCCCTTGATGAGATGTTGAACTTTCCCCTAAAGGTATTTCATAATTTCCCTCAATGAGACTGAAACCTTCCCTTGATGGTTTATTGGACTTTCCCCCAATTAGACTTCGCCTATTATCCCTCTTTGCATGTGATTTCACCACAAACCTTGATGGAATTGGTTTCATGCTCCCATCAGATGAGTGGAATTACATCATACATCTTGTTGAATGGATGAAATTTCTTCTTCCCAAAAATTCTAGAGACAACTGTAGGGCATTCAACTTTTGTGCATCAAATAAGGAGATGGATTTGGGTAAGTTGTTTTTCCTATATGTTTAAGTTAAGATAGAATTGGAAGACCCCAATTCTAATAAGCTTTGGGGTTGTGGGTTTGTCAGGTGGAAACATACCCCAGGGGCAGGTAAAAATTATCTTGTCCTAATGGTCTAGGTGAATTTGGATTTGATTGTACCCACTAAAACCATCTAGGAAACATAAGAACTTTTCATTGTATAAGGTATCCATCATCTAGTTAATAAAGGGTAGTGGAAAATGGTTATTTTGAGTTTCTTTATTGAGATCTATATATTCAACACAAATTATCCATTTACCTCCTTTTTTTGCGACTATGACCAAGGGGGATTCCCACTCACTGATAGAGATAGGGTAGATAAAACCAACTTCCAACAATTTGTCTATTTCCTATTTGACAATGTCCTTGAAAGTTTAATTTATCCTTTGTTGAGGGTCTTTGATAGGTACAATATATTCTTTAGGTGAATATGTTTCTTGCAAATATCGAAATGGATCCCTTTCATGTCTATGTAATTCCAAGCAAAAGATGCATTGTGTTTGGTGAGGATTATTATCAATTATTGTTCTTGATATGGCTACCAATTCTTATTGATTTTTAGATTTTTTCTTAGTAAATATTAGTTACCTTGACAGTAAAGGACTATTGTTCAAGGAAGAATACTCTTTCCCATAGTGATTCAGGTTCTCTTGTAGACCTAATCATTTCTTTTTCTCTTGATGTCAAAATATATTCGATCAATTTAGAATTAGGGTAGATGTTCTACATAAAATTGGATAGAACTTTATCTTCATTAGGGTTTCAAATTGGAAAGGTTGTATCTATGCTAAGACTTGGGTGAGTGGTCTGATTGAAATTATTATATTCTTCTAGCCATAGCATCCTCTATGTCAAGGAATGGCCCGATAAGTGGATACAAGTTTTTTTTTTGGGTAGGCCACTTGTGATGGTCATATCCCCTGTTCTATAGCCAATGTAGGCATCATTTTTTGCCAACCATGGTCTGCAAAAAATGAGATCATATCCACTAATGTTGGTTTTGACTTGCAAGACAATGAAGTATATAGGATATTCCCATGAGTCTATTATTACAATTATATCTTCCAGGATTCCTTCTTGACACACAGTTGAAGTAACTATGAGTTGTAGAAATGTTGATGTATTCCTTAGTAATGAGTTCAAGTTTAATGTTGTCGTTCTATCCTTAGTCATCACATTATTTTTTGCCCCTAGGTATATGAGAGTGTTTGGTATAAGGGTCTGATTGATGTGGACATTCACTACTAAGCTACATGGATCTAAGTATTTAGGGTTAATGATTTTCCCAACATCGGATTTGGAAGTTGTCCTATGACATTCTTGTGAGAGGATCTCTTTTCTTCCTCCCTATATTTTTAATACATGTTCCCTTGATGATATTATTTCATAGAGGCACTTCCTTGATGGCTTGTAGGATAAAGATCTTTATACATAGGTTTTTAAGTTCCTCTAAAATAACATTTTTGAGTTATCGATTTTCTTAGATCCCAACTATTCAAGAAATGATGAGGTTTGTAGGATTGGCTATTGTAGTTTGTTATCAATTGTTCGGGTACACAGGGTACTCCCAAAAGATCGAACACCTTCAACAACCAATTCACACAAATAGATCACAGATCAACACACCGATGTTTGTCACGTGGTTAAAACCCTTGAGAGGGAAATAGTCCATGGCCCCAGCCAAATAGCTACTTTGAGCAATTTATTATGCAAAAGAAAGAAAATTACATATGAGCTTCTCATAATCGATCAACCAGCCAAGGACCCTCTATGCTCTTTAAATAGAGATCATAGACCAATCGGGTGTTAAGCCACGGATCAATGGCAGGTATGATCTAAGAGAATTTGAACCGTCAGATCACTCTATGTCTAGAACATATTGTGACCATCAGATTAGAATATTTACAAATGCATACTAAAGAAACAAACTTTTACCTAACAGATATATTACACAAGTTGATCTTAACTAAATCATAAGTGTCTAAATATCCTAACATCCCCCCTTAAGAACAACTTGGGATAGGATTGAAGGATTTACAAAAGTGACACTATTAGGAGAAGGAAGGAGGCATAAGAGCCTATCCCCCCTTAAGGACACATTCTTGAACTCCTAACATAAACCAAAGTTCAGAAAATTTCGCTTCCGTAAGACACTTGGTGAAGATGTCTGCAACTTGATCATCTATAGGGAAATAGAGCACTTCAATAACACAACCATGAACAAGATTTCTGATGAAGTGCATGTGTAGCTCAATGCGTTTGTTGCATTGATGTAGAACTGGATCTTTGGCAGGATTGATGGCACTTTGATTTTCAAACCAAAGTGGAGTAGGCTGCTACTGCTCGAATCCAAACTCTGAAAGGATCTGTCGAAGCCATAAAGCTTACTGACTGGCATTAACTGTGGCTTGATATTCTGCTTCTTCTAAAGAAAGACCAAGATCTTGTTGTTTCTTACAAGCCCAAGTGACAGGTCCAGATCCCAAGCTGAAAACATAACTTGCAGTAGAATTTCGATCATCAAGATCACTGGCCCAATCTGAATCAGTGAAACCAACCAACAAAGGTTTCCCCCCTGTACTATAATGAATCCCAAACTAAATTGTACCTTGAATATATCGAAGTATTATTTTTGCTGCTTTCCAGTGACTTTCATGAGTATTTTGCATATAATGGGCAACATGACCAACGGCAAAGAAAAGGTTAGGATGAGAATGATTCAAGTATAAAATACTACCAACAAGCTGACGATACAAGGTGACATCTACTTCGGGGGAAGTACAAGTGGCAGAAAGTTTGACTCCAGACTGGAAGGGAGAAGGGGCTGGTTTACAATCTTCCACATGGAAGTGACGAAAAAGGTCACAAGCATACTTAGACTGGGAAAGAAAGATTCTTTCTTTGGTTTGCAAGACTTGGAGACCAAGAAAATAATGGAAATATCCTAAGTCTGACATTTCAAAATTTTGCTTAAGATTGGATTTCACATGGGTTATAAGTTTAGGGTCACTACCAGTAAGGATAAGATCATCAACATAAAGAACAAGTATGATGATATGGTTTCCTACTTTCTTGGTATAGACATTGGGGTAAGAATGGCATCTAGAAAAACCAGTGTCAAGGAGAAAGCTATCCATTTTGGCATACCAAGCTCTAGGAGCTTGCTTAAGACCATATAAGGATTTCTTAAGGAGACAAACAAGGCTAGAGTTATTTTGAACATATCCAGGAGGTTGTTCCATGTAAATTTTCTCATACAAATCACCATGTAAGAAGGGAGACTTGACATCCATTTGATGGAATTCCCAGTTATGTAAGGCTGCAAGGGAAAGAATAAGGCAAATGGAGTTCATTTTTCCTACAGGGGCAAAGGTTTCATTGGAGTCAATCCCTTCAACTTGGGAAAAAACTTTGGCATATAACCTTGCCTTAAGTCTTTCAACACTTCCATCTGATGCATACTTAGTTCTGTAGACCCATTTACATATGGCAAGTTTTCTTCCTTTTGGAAGAGGAACAAGATCCCAAGTATCATTCGCCATTAAGGAAAGATATTCTTCATCCATAGCTGCATCCCAATCTGGATTTCCTGAAGCTTCTGCAAAAGTTTCTGGATCATGATTCTCAGAAACTTGAGCCAAAAGAGAAGAGGCTCACTGAAACTGAGAACGTTTTCGACGTTGATCTCTAGGATCACCGGCAAGATCACAAGCTACTTCACATGTTGAACGAACCCATCGAGGAAGTATTGGTGCTAGTGCAATTGGAGGAACATGAGCAGGCAGAGGTGGATTTTCATCATCACTGTCATCATCAGAAACTGGAGTTGGAAACCTATCAAAGAATCTCGAAGAAGAACAAGAAGAAGGTACAATCGTCGAATCAGGCTCGCAGGACAAAGATGGCACACCCGCCAAGTTAGGCTCGCAAGCCAAGAGATTTTCATCAAATTTAACATCTCTTCTAGTGATTATATTATGATAATGTAGCTGAAGAAGTCTATAACCTTTTACATCTTTAGAATATCCAACAAATATGCAATTTTCACTTTTAGGCTGCAATGCTTTCCATTTTTCATCCGGAATGTGAGCCTATGCTTCACAACCAAACACACGAAAGTGACTTGCATCTGGTTTAATTTTACTCCATTCTTATTCTGGTGTTATACCCTATAAAAATTTAGTGGGTGTGCGATTAACTATGTAATTTGCACAATTTATGGCCTCAGCCCAATATTGAAGACTTAGTCCCTTAGTTTGGATCATACAATTAGCCATTTCTTTTAAAGTGCAGTTCTTCCATTCAGCTACACCATTTTGTTGTGGTGTATATGGAACAATGTGCTGTTGTTGGAATCCTTGTTTAGTGCAAAAAGTAGTGAACTTGTTGTTAACATATTCTCCTCCATTGCTAGATCTTAACTTAATAATTTGATGACCAGATTGTTTTTCACCAAGGGCCTTGTAGGCCAAGAACATGTTAAATACTTCGCTCTTAAGTTTTAAGAAGTAAACCCAAGTGCATCTGGAGTAGTCATCAATGAAAGTTAAGAAATATTTGAAACCAGAAAAGGAAGTAGATGGAAAAGGGCCACACAAGTCACTATGCACAAGCTCCAAGGGAACCGAGGCGTGCCAAGAGGCACGTTTGTCAAAATTGTCCCTATGATGTTTTTCAAGTACACAACTGGAACAAACACCATCCTTGAAAGATACCAATGGAAGACCAGTCACCATATTGTCTTTACATAGTTGTTGCAATGAGCAATAATTTAAGTGACCAAATCGCTCATGCCAAAGTTTGCTCAAGTTATCACTATGAGCAACAAAAACTGAAGGAAAAGGTGATAACCCAAAGTTGTTAAATTTGTGCAACCTGGTAATATCATCAATAGTTCCAGTAGCAAGGATATTTTGAGGATTTTTAAAATCCTTAATTACAACTTGGTGAGGTGTAAACGTCACAATTTTACCTTCACCTGAATGAGTAATTTGATAGACTGATAACAAATTGCACTAAATTTTTGGAACACATAGTACATCACTGAAATGACCATTTTCTACTGGAATTGTTCCATATCCTACAACACTTAGAGATCTATCATCACCAACAAATATTTGTTTGGTGTTACATTCATGCATAGTAGAAAAGATGTCTTTATCCTTAGCCATATGATAAGATGCTCCAAAATCAACAAGCCATTCAATTGAAGTAGAAGAAGCGATGTAGTATAAGAGTAAATAGAAGCACAAAGTGCATGTCCATGAGAGGTAGATTCTGAAGATGAATCTAGGCTGATGTGGTGCTTCTTCATTGCTGCTTCCAAGGATGCCATCTTCTTAAAACACTTAGATTCATCATGATTACCTTTCCCACAAAAATTGCAACGACGCTCAATATTATTTCTTTTTTGCTTGGATCCTTTGTCATTTTTTAAAGAAGGAGCTGACTGAGAGGGTTTGGGACCCTTGTTGTTTTTCTTATTATTGTGAAAATTATGTTTCTTGGGAGGCTTGGACTTTTCTTTCTGTTGGGACAATAAGGCTTTCCCAGATGTATCTGCATTCTTACTTATTCCAAGAAGAATGAGCTTATCTTGCTCTCTAATTAAGGAATCACAAAAGGATTCAAGGATAGGATCTTAATAGCTAGCTGCAGTCAAGGATTCTTTCATGAAGTAGAATGTAGATACAAAAACAGAATATGCAAGTCCAAGTTTTGAAAGAATATGATAAATACATTGTTTGTCCTCTTTCTTAATCTTGCATTCTGCACATAATAGTCTAAGAGTTTTATATTTAGATAAATATTCTTGAATGCATGAAAAATCATTTGGATTCAAGGAAAGAAACTCATTCTCAAGTTGATGACCCCGAATTTCATTTTATTTACCAAACACAGATTCCAACTTTTCCCAAGCGAGATTAGGTTCATCAATTCCAGATATGTGGAATCGCAAATCAGTAGAGATTGACATCCCAATCAATCCATGAGCTTCATCACATCTATTTTCCCATTTAATTTTCTTATCATCATCAGTGGGTTCTGTTTCTTTCCCTGATGTTATCCTAAAAATTCCCCTACTTCACAAAACATCCTCCATATGATATTTCCATGAGAAATAGTTAGAACTTGTAAGTATAATATCACAAGGGGCGTCCATACTATAAAATAATGGCTAAAAAAATAGGTGACCAACTGTCTGAATGCAAAGAGCTTGAAAAAATATGCGGTTTTAAAAACAACGGCACTTAAAACTGATTCTGAATGATAAAGTTATGCTTGATCAAAGAAAATGTTGAAGATGTCCGCAATAGTGACATGGCAGATATTAACTTGACCAACTAAAAAAAAAGAAGCCCCCTCTTCCCAAGATCAACCTTTGACAATCACTTTTACAATAAAGTTGCTTTGAAGTGAATCACTTTTGTAGAATAAGTGATGTTCACTTTTACAATAATGTGACTTTTAAATAGTGCGGCAATAAATTAAAATACTTAAGTGACTCACTTTTATTCTATTTTATTTATGTGTGAGATGCACTTTTACAATAAAATAACTTGAAAATAGAAATTGCATGCACTAAAAAGTAGCTTAATAAGACTTGAACTCAAAACCTATTAGGTAATAAAGCAACTTTGGACCAAGTGAGCTAAGTTTAAAAGGTACGTAAAATAATGAAAAGATGAAGGTTTTTTTTTATACTCTTCTCTCTTGTTCTCCGTGCTTGCTTTCTTTTCCTGAAAATCACCAAAAAAATGAAAAACAAAAACAAAAAAAACTTTTTCTACACAATGGGGTTAGATCTTGGTTACCTTACCCGGAAAGTCTATGTTTTCAAGTTTTATCGTTGTTTCTAATTTGCCGTGATTGCACAAAGTGCACGACAAAGAGCATGCATAGCCAAGAAGACAAGAAAAAAAAACTTTCCCTCACTGTTTCTGATTCTCCGCGATCACGCAAGGTGCACGGCAAAGAGCATACGCAGTCAGGGAAGGCAACAGTCTGATACTAAAACAAAAAATATCTAATAATAAACTGATAAAATATGAGAGATTTAAAAAAAACAAATCCGTCACTGTAACATTATACCTTCAGATTTGACGAAATGGGTGTTTCTGGAACAAACGGAAACAATTTTCGATGAAACGAAAATTATTTCCCAATGGAAATAACACTCCAGATGCAATGGAATAGCTCCCACAAGCCAAAAATGCATAAAAAATCTAGAACCAGAAACCCTTTCAAAGTTTCGGCAACACCGGTTCCAGATCTAGATCAAAACCGAAAGCGGCTCTTCATAAAAGCTCTGATACCATGTTTGGGTACACAGGGTACTCCCAAAAGACTAAACAGATTCAGTAACCACTTCACACAAATAGATCACAGATCAACACACCGATGTTTGTCACGTGGTTAAAACCCTCGAGAGGGAAATAGTCCACGTCCCCAGCCAAATAGCTACTTGGAGCAATTTATTATGCAAAAGAAAGAAACTTACATATGAGCTTCTCATAATCGATCAACTAGCCAAAGACCCTCTATGCTATTTAAATAGAGATCATAGACCAATCGGGTGTTAAGCCACGGATCAATGGTAGGTATGATCTAAGAGAAGTTGAACTGTCGTATCACTCTATGTCTAGAACATATCGTGACCGTCAGATTAGAATCTTTACAAATGCATACTAAAGAAACACACTTTTACCTAACAGATATATTACACAAGTTGATCTTAACTAACTCCTAAGTGTCTAAATATACTAACATCAATAACTTCATGTTTTGTGGTTTGCATGTTAAGGCCCTCTTGAAATTCAGTTTGATCATGTGATTTCTCTTATATGAAGATAGGAGGTGGAGGTCCTTGTACTATTTTTCCTGAGTGTAGATTTACTTCTTTGATCTCTATTGTATCCAAAGAGTAGTCCTAAAAATATGTTCTCTCATTCTCAACTCGTGATGAGACCTCCTGTCCCTTGATCTTATGACCAAGAGCCATCACCCCTATGATCAGAAATGATGTTATCCCCAACAGAGATGATGATCATGTTTAGGTCATCTTTATTCAAAGACCTCCTATTCTTCAACCAAACTTTTGTTTTATTTAATTAGATTTATAAAAAATTTCTAGTAGATGGGAAGGCAAATCCAGATACTAATACTATAATAACATGGAGAGCCTAAGGATGGATAATGTCATTGATTCATAACTATTTTGAGGAAAAAACTTCTTGGAAGGAAAACCTACCTAGATAATGAAGTCATTCCTAAAATAAAATCCAAGAATGATATCCAAGAGTTCAACTGACTGATTGGCTAATTTCATAAGAAATGTTTCAACTGACTGATTGGCTGATTGGTGATCACAAGTTATAAGAAACTCTTTCACAAATATTTTACTATCAGCAATCAAATTAGATCTCTCATATAAGTGATTCCGATCAAAACAAACATTTTTAGTTTCAACAAAAATTGGTGTTATAATCTAATAAAAAATTGATTGACTATAACCACTCTTTAAAATATTGTATCGAATGATGGTCCAATAATGAAATGTATTTCAATCCCTCAAATTCATGATTAATAAGAGAGTCATCAATGTTAGATATCACATAGAAATGCAATTTTAATGTCACATACTTAGGTAATTTAGATGAAATCTTATGCATATCGAAATCAGAAAATAAATCAAGATAAATAGAAAAGTAAGAATTAGAAGTAAGGAAATTAAAAGAGCTTCTCAACTTAGAAAGATCATTAATATTTAAATTTCTAGAAGATTTATCTCTTATTATCTGATCATTTTGAATATAATTTGGTGATGTACCTTTGAGTATGTCATATGAAATTGATTCGAGATCAAGATCAATTGAAAATCCTTCATGTGAATAAAAAAATTTATTATCATTCTCTTGAAAAAGATCAATCTCGTTTCCTGAACAAAATCTAGTCGAGTGACTAAGATTGATGTCATCTTCTCTATCATGTTCTATTGAAGTATCTGAACACATAAAATTTTATTAACATATTTTTGTTCATTTATAGTTGAATGAAAAGAAGAATTAGTACAAAAATCATAAATTTATGAACATATAGTTTGGTTTATGACTAATTAGTCTTGATCTATTTTCGTAATAATAGAATATGAATATTTTCATTCATCAATATAACCAACTTCCATGTCTGTACAAATAAATTCATCATGGATATGTTCTTCTTAACATATATAGGTTCAATATTTTGGATAAAAGAAGTATGACTTTCTCCTTCAAGAGGTAATGATGGAGAATAATAATCAGAAGGAGTTGGCGCCTATTCTACTTCGATCGTCTCACCTTGGGGTTGAGTAGAACTTATAGAAGTATCTAAATTAATGATAGAGGAGGAAGTTTCTTCGAGGATTAGTGAATCATTTGTTGAAACATTCTTTTGACAAACTTCTTGATTTTGTTGACTAAGAGGAACTTGAGAGTTGAAAACAATAGTTAAAAGATCAGATTCAGAAGGTAAATTAGTAATATGAAATTTGCAAAGGATATGAAAAAGACTTACTGAAAAGTATTCTGAAGACTTGCATTTCTTCCTTTAAAGAGCCTGCAATTCACTACAAAGTTTATCATAATCATAATCCTTGAAAGTATCTAAAAAATCATATGCAAATTGAAACCATGTAAAAAATAATTAGGTGGAAATGTTTCCAACCAAAATTTGATTCGTCCTTTGAGAGTAAGAGCAAATAACCTACATGTAGAAATAATATCAACAATCTTATGTTTGTTACATATACACAAAAACTTATTGAGGTGTTTTCTTGTAGATATATTGCCTTCACCATCAAATTCAAGTTTCAATAAGAGGTTAACTATCTCATTAGGAATATTAACTAATGTAAAATTAAAAACTGATTCCCAAACAGGAATTTGAGCATGAGCCATGAATGATAAACAATCAAGATTAATTAACTCTTCAAATGGATAGCTTGTCGTTCAACCACCCCTTAAGCATATATGTGACGACTAAAAGAATAAAATAATAAAACTGAAATACAAGAGATGGAGGCTAAATGGTTATTGAAATAATAAAAATTAATAAAACCACTTGTTTTACCTCTACCCTCCTTCTAGTGCCATTTTTTTTGTCGAATTTAGTGAAATAGGACAACTACGAAGAATCATCCCACACAAGGTGATTAAATTAGCCCCCAATATGTTTGATACGGCTGATTCTCATAGGAACAAAGGCCCCGTTGCCTCTAGGTTCTAATTCTCTTAAGGAGATTTATCTAAAATTAAACCTAGAAAAGTATAGTTTAAACTACTTTATGCTATTGAGTTCTAATTAATACAACTAAAACTATTAAAACTAAATGTAAATATTAATCTATAAATTAATATTAAGCTACTAATAAAATTCAATCTATTTAACAACTACGGAATCAAAAGTAAACTAATTATATCTAATTAGTATTTTTTCTTTCTCTATTAAGGAGAGTCCTTGAATTTTCTGAAATATTTCCTAGGAATAAGAAAATAAAAATTTAACTAATAGTAGTTAAAGTAATAATATAAAATGTAAACTAAAAAGGAAAATTTAATTTATAAGAAAAAAATAAATTTAAATTATCTACCATATCTTGGCCTCTTAACCAAGAGAATTTTTTTTTTGTAAGCTGCACAGATCTATTATATTACATAGGCAAAAAATATATAATTTGACTTGGCCACCCAAGGTTTAAGGAGGTGAAGCCCCCTCTTCAGCCTCTCAAAAATTGGCCCTCTAATAGAATCAACGTCTAGGATGTCCATGGGTATAAGAATGGGCCTATGGCCCACTGACTAAGACATAATTACAGTAATCCAACATGAAACCGACTTGCTCATATATTTGAGCGTAGACAAATATTTCAGTAGCAGACATGAAAACAGACATAGTTACATGGTTCAAAATTAAAAAACAGACCAACACCACTAAAGTCTAGACCAAAAAACCTAGGTGACACATCCATTAAACTAGAGGAGTTTCTTCAGTGATGGGGCAGGCCCATATTTCTTCCTGCAACAGAGTAGGTGAGTTGGTGGAGGCATTCGAGGCAAGTGAAAGAGGATGTTGCTGCTTCTCAGACTGCTGGGCCGACATTTCCTTCAAATACTTGAAGAGAGGCTCTACCGTTGAGGGGACGAGAAAGGGCTTGACGCGAGGAGCTTCGGTTGAGTAACCAGCTGCACTACTGCTACCACCGAGACTGGTGATATCCTAGCCTCCAGATTCACTACCACTGGCACCACCACCCTGAGCATGACCAACCGCCTTCATACCACTCAACCCCGATATGCCAGTTGTGTCTTTCTAAGAAAAGGAGTTGTCCATGGCCGTAAGTTGAGCTTCTATCTCTGTGATTTTTTATTTTCATGTTATGAACTGCGACCCAAGTCTAAGACCAATTTCTGAGCATGTCCTCAGCGAGGTTGTAGAGCATGTTCTTCATCATCCAATAATTATTGATTTGGCTACCATCCTCAGCAGCCAAGAGCTTCTGGTTGAGGACCCAAGTCTCCCAAGCTTCAACTAAAACATGGACACACGGAGAGATGTGAGGTTCATAATCTCCCAGGGTCTAAGCACTACAGCCACGCTAGGCTTTTCCTCTCTCAGAGCTAGCTCTCCTTGGATTTCATCTCTGTCGGTACATGGCGACCCACCTAAGCCTGAAACTGACTTGATGGGGAGCATTCCTTTTAGTAAAAAACTAATAGAACACAAACACAGATACACAAAGAAACTCCTGATGCACAGCAAGCCCAACAATGCTCCTAGTCGAGCCATCAATCACGATGTCTTTCAGAACTAAGCACCTGTCATTCATTGTACCTATAAGCATTTAAATTTAGATGCAGAGCAATGAAAGCCTCTAGGAGGAAGGACCTTTGCCAGCCCGATTCACATGAGCCGAAGTGACATATGAAGTTTCTCCCACACACAAAGAGTCTTGAATGTCCTCAAGCGGTGAGCTGTCACAGTAGGTGCCAATAATGGTCTCAAGGTGAGCGACACATGTTCTTTGGGATGGTCGGAGAGAGGCACAACTATCGCCTAAAATATCACCTGCATCTAGGAACCAAGAGAAAATTTATCAGTTATGTTAATGTTCTACTGAAATATAAATAAAAAAACGTTAAATAATACAAATATGATAATAAATTATCATATTTAATATTATAAGTAACTTTTTGTTAAATAAAAATATTTATGATTAAAGAATAATAAACAAGAAATCATTTATCATTCTGTAATATAAAATGTCAAAGAACAATTAACTATTAATAGTTTAACAATTGAAATTAAAAGTAATTGATTATCTTTAGACACATAGATGAAACAATAAGTAAATTAATAACAGAATATTATATAGTCAAATTTAATTTACAAAACTAAATTAAAATGACTCATACAATATAACATCAAACATCAAAATGCATTAGTATTTCGAGCATCCATAATAATTCACAGGAATATAACAAAGTATATAACCAGTGACAATAAAAAATAACATTAGGAGAATATGTATGTTTGTATTCAAAAACACAGTTCAAAAATGATACTAATTTGAAAATAAGTGCTTCTCAGTACTATGGAACTAAAATCCCAAGAGAACTTTTCATCACAATCAATGTATTCTACACCCAATGTACAATCTTTTGTTTCAAACTCGAATCCATCAGAGAAATCATACAGAAAATAAAAGAAAAATAATTTTATTTCATCTCCTCCAGCATCCCCCTTGGCAATGTCTCCTCAACTCTTCCCAAAGGAAAGTTTACAGGGAAATAAATGATCTTAGAAGAGAATCAATTCATCTTCCTAGAGAACTCTCCCCTTTTTAGAGTCAAATTGCAAGTGTTTATATATATGATGAGACGCCTTCTAATTATTAAAACAACTTTTCGAGATGCTCTCCATTCTGGTGGATGAGTCGATGTCTTTCTATGGCGAATGCATAGGGATATTTTACTTTTCATTCTCGATGGATCCTTGATCATCAATCTTTTGTTTTTTGACTTATCCATTAGCTTTTAATTTTTATCTAAGTTGGAAAACAAGAATGCCTCATTTTCTGTTGGATTCTTCATCAAGATTTTATGAGTTTTTTTCCTTTTGAAATCTGATAGCCTCCTATGCAATATTCACCTTTATAAACCTACACATCAAAATCAATGATAGAATATAAAACTTGATAACTAAGTGCAGCTATAAGAAAAGAAGAATGTAAATTACTTTGAACGTTAAAATTAAGAGAGAAAATAAACTAAATATCCCCTTTATTGAGCACACAGCTTTTCAATCTTCATAGTATTCTAATGTGATTGGTAATTTGATTTATGAGTTCATCCTTTTCTCCACGGTCCCATTTTCTGGTGCAATTACTGTCGAATTGATAAATATTGTTGCTACAAGATCGGGCTCCAGATTCAACAATCTTTCAATTAGCGTAATTGCTTCTATTTGTAGAGATATATTCTATGAAATTATCCTGATGCATATTTACCATCTTCATTGTTAAACCTTCATATGGTATCCTTGATCCATGAACTCTAGGTGCAGTGATTCTTAGACAATCTTAAAAGAATATTAATGTTGGTGTGATCTTTACTAAAGAACTTGTTATATTCCAAAGACAATATAAATCAATACACACAATTAATAACATCATTTAACACCAGCATTTCATGTGGTAAAACCCCAAAAAAGGGGAAACATCCATGGGAAAAGTATTGAAGCTCATTAATTAAGAAGGAGAGATTACAAGACGGGTCTCAGCCTCATAGACAACTCTCTACATTACATATCCCAACCATGCACTATATACTTCATGAAATTAGTTACATGAGTAAACTGTTGTTGGTTATGCTTGTTATGAGAAACCTCTCGTAAACATCCGTAATATGAAACCTCCCATAAACACATTAGTTTAGTTGTCATTTAGCAATCTCCACCTTGAAAACAAAATTTACAAATACTTTTCCCAAGACTATTTATCACCTTTTCTTCAAACCAAGAGAAGCTACACACTAACGTAACTTCTCTAACAATACTGGTTTTGTAACATATCTGCACAATTTTCTTTAGTATGGACCTTTTTCAGATCTAGTCCACCTTCATTAATGGCTTGTCTTACAAAATGATATTTTACATCAATATGTTTAGTTTTACTATGATAAAAAAGATTTGTAGCCAAATGAATAGCACTTTGACTGTCACAAAAGATAGACACATTGTTCTGCAACCTTTTAATTTCTCTCAGCAGACCTCTCAGCCAAATTTCCTCTTTGTAAGCATGTGAGGCACTAATGTATTCAGTCTCTGTAGTGGATAAAGCAATTGTGTCTTGTAGCTTTTATATCCAACTTATCGCTCCACTTGCAAGAGTAAAGACATAACCTGAAGTAGACCTTCTCTTGTCCAAATCACCTGCAAAATCTGAATCAACAAAACTGCACAGAAAATCATTGTTACTATTAAAGGTGATACAATAGTCACTTGTGCCTCTTAAGTACCGAAGCACACATTTCACTGCATTCCAATGTTCTTTTCCTGGATTTTCCATTTAATTACTAACAAAACCTATTGCATGTGAAATATCAGGTATAGTACACACCATTGCATACATTGTTAGGATTATTAATCCTCCCTTGTCCAATTTGGTCATATGTCTAAATTAGGAGTCATGTCTAAATCAGGAGTCCATCCAGTCTATTTTTAGTCACTAGCGCCATTGGGTCCACTTGGCCTAATTGGGGCATATGTTCTAGTTACTAATGTTTGGGGAACACTAATTGATGCCTACTGCAACTGATTGCACTTGCATGCATCAGCTTATGAGCCTCCTAGACCAATGCCTACAATTTAGGAGCCACTGGGAGTGCCGATACCAACCAAGGTTAGTTGAGTTGAGTTGGTGACTAGTCAAGTTGAGTTAGGAGTCAGTTACATTTAGTTCTAGTCCCCTACATTCAGTTAGCACTACCACCATCAGTTAGCCTCAGTTAACATTGAATTAGGCACTTGAGTTGTGTTTTAGAACTCCATTGAACTTCAATAATGGTTTAGATAAGGTCAGTTAACTATTGAGTCCCATGAAAATGATTTGGACAAGGTATTAGTTACCTACAGTCAAGTAGAGTCTAATCAATTCAAATTTCCTCATGTGGATTCGAATTTCATGTAGCTATTTAGCTATTGTACTTCATTGGAATTATTATCTAATTACTCTTTGATTGATGAAAAGCATTCACAGCTGCAAGCCATTTTTGCACCATTTCATTCTTCAATAACTGAGTAAATTGTGTGATCTATCTTGTGAGTTTTGTGTTTTTCCACAGATCTATGTTCTCAATTTAATATGGTATCAAATCCTTGATGGAAAAGACACTTCTCCTCCTCGGATCTCCAGGTATATCATTTTTTTTGAGCAATTTGCTCCATTCCAGCTCTGCACCAGAAGCAGAAGGTTTACCACTTAATACCCCAAGTTAAGGAACTATTAATCAAGCTTACTTGATCAACTATGCTAGGTGTGATGAAAACCTGAAATGTGCATGCTGTTGACCTTATGGTGCCCCTTTTGTGTTTTTGTAGGTACAACTTTGAATGGATTCATCAATTCCTCTTCTCTCCCTATTCTCAAACTATTCAGAATTGAAGATGAAGATGATTGCATCTCTAAAGAGAAAAGATCTCTATGAGGTGTCTATTGGACTTGGTGAAGAGTCCCTTGAGAGTGAGAATGTCTGGCTAAATGAATGTGATGCAACTTTTGGAACAATGTGTATGGCCCTTTCTCCTAGCATGTGCTACCTCAAAAGATCTGTTGAATACCTAAAGGATCTCTGGACAACATTGGATAGAACCTTTGGAATGATTGATGAGGATCATAATAGAACTTTGGATAGAAAATACAGAACCATAAGAATTCTAAAAATCTCGGCCTCCACTCTCTCTGATGAAGTTGTTCAAGATGAAGAAGAAGTTGAAGCTTCTACACAGTCAATTCCAATTGAAGACAGTCTCCTTGCAGTGACTCCTTCTCCTGATGCTCCAGAAGTTTATGAGATATCTAATATCTCATATCCTCATATGGATGAAATAGAAGAATACATTTGAATCTCTAATATTGAAGAAAAATATTACTACACTTCCATGCAAACATTCACCGGTGATTTTCCTTTGAATTATGTGCAAAATATGCTAGTAATTGCTTCCAAAAGTGAAGAGTAATTTGATTTCTCTCTCTCTCTCTAATGTTGCTGCTGGTGTAAAAATTTGTAATACCTTGTATACTTTGTAAGAAATATCAGATTACCAGAGTGATCCATATGCTCCCCTTGATCTAGATCTTCTAGCAAATTATTGCAGGATTGCATGCACCAAAATTCAGAATTTTGAAGAAGAAGAAAGTTGTGCATCCACCATCCCGGTTAACCATTTCTTTGGATATGATATGAAAATTATTGGATCTGATATGATATTATTTTTATCTTATTTGATATTTCTTGGTTCAATATTTCAAATTCATAATCTTTCAGTACTACTTGTAGCTGTTCTCATCAACGGTGTGAAGAAACAAGTATCGCAAGTCTCCTACAAAACTGTTGCTGGGGATTTGATCTCATTTCACAGTTTTGGATATGTTGTGAACTTATTTAGATCTGATTTAATTTGTGATCTGATATTATTTTGTTCAAATTTTTAATTCCAAGATCTTTCATTCATGCTTGTAGCTACTCTCACTGATTCCTGTGTGAAAAATCAAGTACCGCAATTTCTCTTCAAAACTGTTGATGGGGATTTGGTGTTAGTTTCCTCTTATGAGGTTGCTGATATTTTATTTTTTGAATAATTATATATTTTTGAAGCTATATCAGACTATGGATTTCAAGCATTCACTCTCGACAGTCCCAGTTCTTCTCTACCATTGATCACATGCTCATCTCCTCAGAGAACTAGTAAAGAGAAAAACATTCTGCATCCGCCTGAACACTTGCTCCTAACACTTGGGGCTGATTTTACCACTCATGGTTTTCTTTTCATGGCTGCAACATATCAGTTTCTTGAGTTTCCTCACATGTTTTGAATCCTCAAGAACCTTTTCTCACTTATCAGTTGATTTCAGTTGCTCTACATGGGTCTAGTCTTCATCTGGCAGCTTTCCATATTTTTTTATTTAGTTGAGCATATCATTCTTATTTCAAAGAGGAAGATTCCTCTAGTCATAATGATGGACAGGTTCACATTCTAGGCCCTAGGATACTTGTGCAAAGAATAGCCAGATTGATCCTGATTCTACCTACTTAATTAGAGGGGGGGATTTTTTCCCATGTGGTTTCTTCCCCAGCTCCTTGTATTGAGCAGTTACTTTACTTTACTTGATGTAATGGGTTACCTATGTTCTTAGTTACTAAGGCCCACATATTTTCCAAGTTAGAATTCAAGGTGGGCGTTAGGATTATTAATCCTCCCTTGTTAAATTTGGTCATATGTCTAAATCAGGAGTCATGTCTAAATCGGGAGTCCATCCAGTCTATTCTTAGTCACTAGCATCATTGGGTCCACTTGGCCTAATTAAGGAACACGTTCTAGTTACTAAAGTGTAGGAAACACTAATTGAGGCATAATACCACTGATTACACTTGCATGCATTGGTTTATGAGCCTCCTAGACCAATCCCTACAATTTAGGAGCCACTGGGAGTGCCGATACCAATGAAGGTCAGTTGAGTTGAGTTGGTGACTAGTCAAGTTGAGTTAGGAGCCAATTACATTCAGTTCTAGTCCTCTACATTCAGTTAGTTCTACCACAATCAGTTAGCCTCAGTTAACACTAAATTAGACACTTGAGTTGTGTTTTAGAACTCCGTTGAACTCCGATAATGGTTTAGACAAGGTCAGTTAATTATTGAGTCCTCCGATAATGATTTAGACAAGGTCTTGTTTACCTACAGTCAAGTAGAGTCTAATCAATTCAAATTTCCTCATGTCGATTCGAATTGCATGTGGCTATTTAGCCATTGTACTTCATTGTAATTATTATCTAATTACTCTTTGATTAATCAAAAGCATTCATAATTGCAAGCCATTTTTGCACTATTTCATTCTTCAATAACTAAGTAAATTGTGTGATCTATCTTGTGAGTTGTGTGTTTTTCCACAAATCTATGTGCTCAATTTAATATACATCAAACATCCTACTGAATTGGCATATGGTACACAAGACATATAATCCTTTTCTTCAACACTACTAGGAAATAAACTTGAAGAAAGTTTAAAATGAGAAGCCAAAGGAACATTCATAGGATTTTCCTTATTCATTTCGAATCTTTCAAGTATTTTTTCAACATAATTCTCCTATGAAAATATAATCTTACCATTTTTTCTCTCTGTGTATCTCAATACCCAAATTTGTTTTGCAGCTCCAAGATCCTTCATATCAAAAGTCCTAGCCATCTGAGCCTTCAACCTTTTAATCTTGACCATGCTTCTGCTCACAATAAGCATATCATCAACATACAATACTAAGATAATGAATATATCATTCAACTTTTTGATGTATAAACAATGATCATACTCACGTCTAGTATAACCTTGGCTCACCATGAAAGAATCAAACTTCTTGTACCATTTCCTGGGTGACTGTTTCAAGCCATACAATGATTTCTTGAGCTTGCAAACTAATCTACCTCTTTGATGCTGTACAAAACCTTCTGGTTGTTCCATATAAATCTCCTCATCTAAATCTCCATGTAAGAAAGTTGCTTTAACATCTAGTTTCTCTAACTCCAAATCAAGTAATGCAACTAATGCTAACACAATATTAGTAGATACAAGCTTAAAAACTGGTGAAAAAATATCATGATAATCTATACCTTCCATGTGAGAGTACCCTTTTACGACCAATATGGCTTTGTATCTTTCAACCTTACCATCAATTCCTTTCTTCAATTTGAAGACCCATTTACACCCAACCATTTTTGTATCTTTGGGGAGTTTAACCAATTCCCATGTCTTGTTTTTCTCCAAAGAATCCATTTCTTTTTTCATTTCCACCTTCCACTTAGCATTTTCAATACATTCAATGGATTCTTGAAAACAAGAAGGTTCTCCATCATTAGTAAATAAAACAGACGAAATAAAATCATTATACCTCTTAGGAGGATTTGTCTCCTTTAATGATCCTCTTGGTGTAGGTTGTGGGGTTTCCACAATTTTTTTAGGAGTAAGTGCATAAGCTTCACAACCGAATATTTTCAAATTCGAATAATCACAGCAGTGATTTGTCCATACGTCTTCCATAATTTTACATTTTATTTCCATTGAAGGTGACCGATTTATAAGATAACAAGGAGTAGAAACAACTTATGCCCGCAACTCTTGCCCCAAATTAGCATTATTGAGCATGCTCCTTGCTCTTTCTAGAATATTCATGTTCATGCATTCTGCAACACCATTTTGCTGAGGAGTGTATTCATTAGTTTTTTCTTGATGATCCCTTCATCTTTGTAATATTTTTCAAACTCCAATGAAGTAAATTCACCTCCATTATCCATCCTTAAACACTTGATTGTCCTACCAGTCCTTTTTTCAACCATAGTTGTAAATTGTTTAAACTTATTAAACACATCATCTTTTCTTTTAAGGACATAGAACCAAACCTTTCTAGAAAAGTCATATACAAATAATACATAATATCTTGCTCCCCCATAGGAAATGGTAGCAGACAAACTCCATAAATCAGAATGAACATAGTCAAGTACACCTTTACTTACATGACTACCTGCTTTAAACTTTTGTCTACACCGCTTTCCATATAGACAATGTTTAGAAAACATAAAATTTAGAGTTTTCTAGTTTGGAAGAAATTTACAATTCATTAATACTTGAAGCCCTTTCTTACTCATATGACCAAGACATTGATGACATACCTGAGTGGGCCCTGATTCTTCTTCAGATACTAATGCAGTACCATTAACTTGCATCCTTCCAACCAGTTTGTAAAGGTTTTATGTCTTATGTTCCTTCATGACCACTAAAGTACCCTTGGAAACTTTTAGAGTTCCATCAAAACCTATAAACTTATGACCACAAGAATCCAATACTCCCAAAGAAATTAAATTTTTCTTTCACTTGAGTACATGTCTAACATCTGTAAGTGTTCTTATTACTCCATCAAACATCTTAATTTTAACACTTCCAACCCCAACAGTTTTACATGAATGATTGTCTCCTAAAAGAACTATTCCATCATTAAATGTTTGATAGGAAGCAAACCAATCTTTATGAGGATAGATATGGTGCAAACCACTAGAATCTAATAACCATTCCTCATTACATTCAAAAATATTACAAACATAGAAGACCTCATTAATCATACCTGAATCAGAAGACTTAACTAAGTTTGCCTTTGACTTGGAGTCATCCTTCTTGGATTCTTGTCTCTTCTAATAGTCTTTCTTGAGATGACTAGTTTTGTTACAGTACTAACATTTTAATTTACTCTTTTTCCCTTTGATTTAGACCTGGAAGTACCTCTTGAATTTTCTCCTTTCTCCTTGGATTGACCTCTAACAACCAAAGTTTCTGGCGAAGAGGTTTCAAGACTGGTTTTCTTCCTTAATTCCTCAAACAATAATGCTCCAACCACATTGTCAAAATCTAAAGTATCAGTTGTACTAAGGCTAATGGAAGAAACTACTTGACCCCAAGACTCACGTAAATTACATAAAATATTTATGGCTTTATCTTCATCATCAATTTTAACATCCATACTACTCAACAGGAAAATGAGAGTGTTAAAAACATTTAAATGATTTTCAATCTTCGTACCTTCTTTCATTCTCATACCGTACAACTGTCGCTTCAAGTAAATTTTGTTTTTCACTGATTTGGTCATATGCATACCTTCTAATTTGTTCCACAAGCTTGCCGCTGATGTTTCTCCAATAATGCTAAACAACACATCATCTACAAGACATAAACGAATTGTTCTTAGTGCTTTGGCATCCAAATCCTCCCATTGGTCATCTATCATGGTGAGAGGTCTTTTCCTTTTCCTGTCTAAAGCTCTCAGTAACCCCTACTGAAATAATAAATCCCGCATCTTTAACTTTCAAAGTTCAAAATTGTTTTTACCATTAAAATTTTAATCTCAAACTTTGTGCTAGAAATTTTGGAAAAATAATTTAAACTTTTCAATATTTTAAATTATTTTCAGCCCAAATAAAACAACACTATTCTTTCATGCTACTTTTC